>JAOWBL010027126.1:0-23133 GCA_028564865.1 Zenarchopterus dispar
TAATTATTATTTTACCTTGTCTTTCAAAGGTTATAAAGAATCAGTTTAAGATACATTTCAACTTGGATCTCATTTTTTATGGTGATTATCTGAGGGAAATGCCAACAAAAGCAGAATAGCAAATAACAAAGCAGCTCTGATGTTGATTTTAGCGACAATATTGTTTAAATTATGTTTCTAACTGGTTTTTATTAGGTTTATTTACCATTTGAAAGTTCACAGATGTTTACGTTGTGGCATGACAAACCTCCCGTGTGCTCCTGTGCAGTGTGCCGAGGAGCAGAGGCGCATTCCAGAATCCCTGTATCCCTTCACTTACAACCCCAAGATGAGCCTAAACCTGAGCCAGGTGCCCAGCAACTCCCAGAGGTCCCCCCCTTTAACAAGAACGCAGCGCAGAGAAACGAGTACATCAAAGCAAGACAAGGTGGGTCTGAAAATGTGCTTTGTGTCTCTTAGGACTTGATTTAAAATGCTTTTGGGTGCTATCAGTGTCTGTGCAGAGGTCGTCGAATAAAGTGGTATCTCTTTAATGCAGTGACATTGTATTAACTTTATTCACCATTTTAATTGCCTTTTAACTGTTTTTGTGTCAGCCTGAGCTCACTGGCTCAGAAGAAGCCAAAACGCTGCGTCGTGTCAGTGACGGAAGTGTCGATCAAGAAGAAATGAGCAATACTACTGAGAGAAAAGGTGAGTGTTTTTTTTGGGGGGGGGTTGCCCTTTCAGTCTCCCAGGTATCATTTAACTCTTTCAACCTTTTGCACACATTTAACGACGCCATTAAAGAACATAGTGAGCTAAGCGGTTTTGATATTGCAGATACTCTGGAAATGCAACAGAACCTCCAGAGACAGCTCCAGGAGATCATGTCAGCCACCAAAATGACAGCAGGGCGGCGTACCTCCATCAGACTGGCCAGGATGGGATCAGGAGGGGCCGATTCAGGCCCACACACACCTGAGGGGAGCCGAGCGGGCCGCAGTGGGAACCGGCGAACTCTAGAGGCTCTAAGGTGTGCAAGACTTTTTCTTTATTTAGGGTCAAAATGTGAAGAGTGTTTACAGCAGCGAAGCAGTTTTCTAACTCGCATGTAGATCTACCCTGCAATAGAAAGGATTTGGAGCTTCATACCTAGCAGCACTGTAACTAACTGAAGGCTTGGCGTTTTATCCAACTAGAGTCTGTTCTGGTGTTTCTCCTCTCTGGTTGCTCTGTTTCCAGGGTGTCTAGGGAAGCAGCTTTAGATGTAAACACCGAGCCATCTCAGAGTGAGCAGATCGTCTGGGATGACCCTACAGCCAGGGAGGAGAGGGCAAAGCTGGCTGATAATCTGCAGTGGCCCGGCAGTCCCTCGCAGCAGTCGGATCCCCTCGCCCCCGCCCCTCCTCCCACTGCCGAAAGCGGATCACAATTGAAGGACTCGATGACGGACTCGGAGCTGGTGGAGATGGGTAAGAGCATGTTGTTTATGTTTTTAGGTACATGTAACTATATCTAAAACATAAGAAAACAGCCCTGTAATAATTCATTTTTTTATGAGGACATTTACAGAAAAAGTGGTTACATTGGAGCAGTTTGATATACTTTGTTATTGTCCTCCTTATTTTAGAGATTATGAAGCAGCACCAAGTCACAGTTTGGTAGACATCCAAATTTCGCTGAAATTGTTGTAGCTGAAACATTCTTGAAGTTTTAACAGTACAGCTTAATTGTAATAGTCAAACTAAACATTTCTGATTAGTTTTCAGTTGTCTTTGTCTCACGGGGATCACTTTGTTCTCACACAGCTGCTTGTGATGTTATTGACCAACACATGGTCAAGAAGATCATGACGCCCCCATCAGAAGACCCAGAGGACGACATCCTCACTCCTAAAGCTCCCAGCATCGCCTTTCCTCTCGCCAACCCCCCAGTAGCACCCCAGCCGCAGGTGAAGGTTCATATTCCACACCAGAATGTGTGGAAATTAATGAAAGATGGAAATTAAGTTGTTCAGTAATGACTCAAAAGTTTGATCTTTCAGTCAAACAAGCTGCTCAGAGGATTTTTCTTTTCTCTCAGGAGGAGAAAAAGGAAGACAAGCAACCACCCAGATTTCAGCTGTCTTCCCTCAGCCCCCAGGAGCGCATTGATTACAGTCACCTCATAGAGGAGCTTGGTGAGTCTCCCCGCTAATTAGGGCGCTATTAACATTTAATCGTCCTGCTGCTCTACAAAAGGAAGCACATCAGTGACTTGAAGTCACAGGAAGTAATCCCTGATGACTAAAACTGAGGATTTGCCTCAAGGGGATGGGATTATTATTATCTCCTCCTGAATGTTGCCCTCTAACAAAAATGTGCCACGCTTTTTTATTGAGACACGATTCAGGTTTTCACCACTCATTATACGTTAAATACCCAATGAAATATATGCAATATGTGCCCCACCCCCACTATGCATGATTTCTAATTTTAAACCTTAAAAGATTTAAAATATATAAAAATCTTCATCCAACAGGTCAGGACTGTTTCAGGCAGGTTAATTTCACATTTATGTTCATTTTTCTTGTTATTTTGAGCCACAACCCCAGTAAAGGGACGGTCTTCTCCCTTTCTGTGTGACGCTGTAGGCGGTGTAGTCCTGGACAGGCAGTCCTTTGACCCCAGCTGCTCCCACATCATCGTTGGGAGCCCCCTCCGTAACGAGAAGTATCTAGCGGCGATGGCGGCCGGTAAATGGATCCTGCACCGTTCTTACCTGGAAGCTTGTCGCTCCGTGGGCCACTTCATTCAGGTCAGAAACTGAAGACAGTCCTGTTTGTCTCTCCATCATCAGAAGACTGTTCATACATCATATTCAGAAACCTTAAAAGGCATCATCTCGCTCTCAGAAAGACTGAAACATCCTTTTTCTCCAGTTAACGTCTCATCAGCATGTAATCATTTGAAAAGCGGTTTGTTTTTTGTCCTGTTCATTTTTTTTTCTTTACATTTTTTTAATAGGACATATTCATCAAAAATACTGTTTTTCAGTAAATGTTTTCTGTGCATTTATTTAAAAATGTTTTAATTTTGTCTTTTCGTCAGTAATTCTCTGCAGGTAGCAAAAGAATCTAATTTTAAATCTAATTTTTGTTAAAGTAAATCGTTCATAAAGTTATGTTCAGCATGTGGAATTTGTAAATACGATCCAACGAGCATCAGAAGCTTAGTCCTCGCTTTAGTTCACCCTTTCTCAGAACTACAGACATATACTTTAGTAGTATCATGTAATGGTGCTTGGAAGAGACTCGTTTTTCGTGACTTGGTCTGTGGTTCAGGAGGAGGAGTACGAGTGGGGCAGCAGCACCATCCTGGACGCGCTGCCCTCCATCACCTCCCAACAGAGGAGACTGGCGCTGGCGGCCATGCGCTGGAGGAAAGCGCTGCAGGGAAGTTCAGAGGTACGTGCAGGATCAGAAAATCAGCACCGCTGTTTTAGGAAGGGTAAAAATCATTGACACTGTGGACATGAATGGCGTTTGGTTCTTTCCAGGGAGCCTTCAGTGGGTGGACTGTGATGCTGAACATCGACCAGAGCAGAGAATCGGGCTTCAGGCGGCTGCTGCAGTCCGGTGGGGCGAAGGTCTCTCCGAGCTTTTCTTTTTTACTAACCACCGTCATCGTTTAAACGGCTTCATTCACACGATGAGCTGAAACTGGATTCAAGAGCTGGTTCTGTTGAAAATGTTGGCAACGAGTGGCAGCAGCTGAAAATACCACCAATGTTCAACTCTGGTGAATAATTAATTGGTGGGATTAAAAGAAAAATAGAACTGTTCTCGCTTAAGAAAATAAGATGACAGCAGTAGAAAATATTCACTGGGGTTCAGTGCGACAAAAGTTTGAGTTGAGCATTATTTATTTATACCATTACATTAAATTAGCGTATGTATTTAAAGTAACTTTCAAATGAAAAACACGTTTAGGTAATGAGTTTAGTATCTTGTCTGTTGCCACTTCAAAAGCTGAAGTGATCGGTCCTTCAACCTTCCAGCTGTAGGAAAACCGCTGTACCTCCTAAACTACAACCGCCCTTTTGATGACAGTCTGTATGTAGAAAATTATCTCTAAATAATTGATCATTTGCTGAATCACTCCATCTCTGCTGCTGGAATCTGTCCATTAATGAGGCTGCTGTGGTTCAGACTTAAATCAGGAGATGTGCAAATATTATTATTATCGTCTGATCTTTTACTTTGGAAAAGCACCTGCATGTCCATTCAGTTCGAATTGGCATCATGTTCATGGAAAGCAATATTTTATCAAAGTGAAAAGCCAGTTTTGATCCACTCCTAAAATCGCTTATTCTCTTGTTATGATGCTTGATTAACGCATTATGTTAAGTATGATTTATATATTGTGGTAGTAAAACAATAAAATAAAATAAAAATCAGTCTTGGAAAACACTGAAATATGTAAGTGTTAAGACTTGCTGTGGCACACTGAGACCAAAACTATATTTCACACTAAATCAGAAAATAAAATCAATTTAAACATCATCAAATGCAGGCTCATAAACATCGATGGAAATGGTCTGAAATGTTGCATTTTCTGTTTCTTTGTGACTTGAACCTGGGCGCAGCTGCAGAAACTGGGGTTATTAACCTGCACATGCTCCTCAGGTCCTGCCGAGTCCCTCTCCGTCTTTGTACCTGGAGGCCACACACCTGTTCGCAGACTTCAGCCGACTAAAGCCCGACGACTTCAGAGTGGACTTGGCTGAGGCGTCTGCACAAGACGTGAAGTGCCTAAAGCCAGAGTACATCGCAGATTACCTCATGCAGGTGACCGTAACTCTGTTTTCTTTGTGTAACGTGTTTAGTGTTGTAATTCTGAGACGGATTGTGTGAATTTCTGAAATGGCATTATTATGGATTTGGATTAAATGTAAAAGGTTCAAGTCTTTCCAATGACGCAGGTCTTTTTCTTCCTCTTGTCCAAGGAGCCAATCCCTCCTATTGAGCTCTACTACCTGACTGCAGCTCCGTCTGAAGAAACTCCAGGGACGCTGTCACGAAAACGTAAAGCTGCAGCAGACAATCCCCGACTAAAAAAGAGCCGTTTGAACTGAAATGTGAACCTCCAAATTTCCCACATGTTGATTTTTCAGCCCTGTGAAAATGATTGTAAATAAGATTTTTTTTTTTTACATGTCTTATATAAGAATAAAATAAACGTAGCACCTGCTTTGTACTGCTACATTTTCTCCAGTTGCTGCTGTCCGCAGTGTTAGACTGTAGTTGTGATGGATGAGTCGCTCTGAAGGGCAGAAAATGTTGAGTCACGGTTCGTGGCTGGGTGTGATGACGCGGTTTGGCCTGCAGGGGGCAGTGCATCATCACTATGTCTCGAGCTTTTGTTGTCCTCGGGAACAGGATGTAAATAAGTCTACATTTACTTGGTAAGTGTTATTTATTTGAAGTCTCTTATTATTGTTGACTTTTTGCTCTTAATGACACTTAATTTAAACCAAAATCTTATCAAATTCTCTGTCTTCCTCTTCAAAAACTAACTTTTTTTCCTTAATTGATTACAAAATAAAGCCTTAGATTTTATTTGTTTGGACATTTGTCTGTTTGGCTAAAGCTTGTGCTTCTGTCCCGTGTCGTTACCAGAGGTTAAAGATTATAAAGTTGCTGTTAAGAATGGTTTTTAAATAAAAATTAAAAAGCAAGTACTGCTCCTTTTCCAGGGCTTCTGGCCCACTTAAGTTGACCCCCTCCCCTCCATTGCAGTAAACAACAGACTTTGTTTACTCTGTGGGTGCAGTACTGCAGTTTAACAATGTGCTGTTTCATGCCAGGGTGCCATCTGAGGTTAGTCGTTCTGTTCCTCCCCATATGGACAGATAAGTGGTTTAATCTCGTACTGGATGGACCAGCTGACAGCTGCCCTGCAAGTCTGAGGTTGATCTGTTCGAGAAGCGTGGGATTAAAGGGGAGCGGCGGTCGCGCTGTGCGTGGAAGGAAGCGTGACTCAGGTTCCAGTAAGATGGAAGGACCTCCAGCAAGTGGAGCAGATTAGTTTAAAGTCCATTGCACAAAAAGAACAAGGCAAACTTGTGGCTCTAACCATCTGCAGTAGTTATGTAATTGTACTAATTCAAAATGTTTTTTTCTTCTAAAATACATAAATGACAACATTACAAGTGAACTCAATCACGACTTGTTTAACAAAACTAAGGTCTGAAGTGTTCAGGTTTGTGTTAACACAATGCCAAAGAGGAAAGACATCAGCAATGATCTGGGTCAACCAATTGTTGCTGTACATTAATATGGAAGTGGATATCCTGCTGTTTTCAAACAAGGTCATCACGTCACAGTGAGCGAGATGATTCACAAGATAAAAGCATTCAAATTCAAGTGTTCATTTCATCGTGTGGAGTTGCTACAAGAGATGACAGTGACTTCGTCAGGTTTTTGCTCACAGACTGAGAACTAGGTGATGCCTCCTAAAAGTAATTATTCCATCAAATGAAACGAAAACTGATATTTTATAATGAAACAAACTTTTTTTTTACTGCTTTAAAAGTCATGAATTAGATGAAGGTTGCTAGGGGCAACCCTCTTGTTACACAAAGTTACTGCTTCATACTTGTCCATTGTGGATAATTTGTAAAGTAATGCTTTTGTTGTTTTCTCACTTTATGCAGAAAGAGTGTACTTTTTCACATGACTGGAGTAGGATTTAGTATCCTTTTAATTTTGCTAAAAAAAAAAAAAAAGATACTGAAAGAATCAACTTAGCAACCATTTAGTGTATTGTAAAAGCTCATAACTCTTGTGCAAACGCTGCATTCTCCCGTTTAGAGAGCTGTGGTAAAGACTTGAAGAAAAGAAAATAAAGAAAAGAAAAAGTGAATCTGAATGTGAAATTGGCTTTGATTGATCGCTGTCAGGTGTCTAAATTAGTTCAGGCAACAGGTGTCCCACAGAGAGTGGGTGATGTCCCTTCCAGTGGACAGGCAGGTGGAAGAGGCTTTACTTCAGCCTCGGTGAGGTAACTTCAGGCTTTTCCTGTAGGGATCGTGGATTTCACCACGTCCCTGCGATCAGGGAAGAAACTCTGCAGCAGCCCTCATTAAAATTCCTCGTCCGTACACTCGCCACGAAAACCTCCTTCTGGTGCGTGGCAGCGGCGCCGCTTTAATTGCGCACCGCGCGTTAAGGAGGGATCACGGATCCCCGATCCATCACCCGTGGACGCGGGATCGCGTCGCCCTCAGTTGAAAGAGTTGCTTTGACGGAGTGGGCGCCCACAGAGGAAAGGTGGGCTCGCACATGTCCGGAGGTCCGGCAAGGGGTGGCGCCCTGCGCATCCAGCCCAGCGCCAGGAAACAGTAGTGCGCCGCTTCCCAGGAGCTGCTGGAGAGCCCACGACGACACCCACGGTCCCGCGCTCCGCCGGCTCCGCGCCGCAGCGCACGATTCTGACATTTGTGGGCATCGTGCGCGTCTGGATGGAGTGAATTGTGACCATCGGCTCCTTTCCTCTCTCTCTTTCTTTTTTTTTTCTTCTTTTTTTCTCTCGGATACGCCAAAAACAGGCTGCCCGACGTTACGCCGCACTGTGTTGTAATTGGTAAGTAGACCAGATTTGATCCCACTTCCGCTTTATTGATTCCTCCTAAAGTACTTCTGCGTATTGATCATGATATTTGGGCTTTTCCGAGCAGTTCCGAGCAGCGGTGAGTGTGCCAGACGTGACGGGTCTCGGCATCACCTCACGGCCGGTGCTGCAGAAAATGTCCCTACAACATATCCGGATATAAATCCTAACACTTCAGCCCAGAGCATCAATAATGTATGGCATGATGCTGATGTTGGAATAGGACTGGATGATTAAAAGTTTAGATGCCGTTGTTGAGCTTTCTGGAAGATTCCTGGAGACTTATAATCTCAGTGGAGAGGGGTTAAATGCTTCTAATTTTCTGTAGGATTCAACATGATCTCAGCTTTTAAAGTCTTAAATAATCCTTTTAAATGCATGATTATTATGACCAATTTTTAACAAAAAACAGGAGAGATTAATTCAGAGGTTTACTTTCCCTGTTTGTAGGTTTGTTGTCCCTCCAGGAGATAAAGTTTTTGAGCACAGGTTCCTGCCACTTCAAGACATCCGGTACAACTACCCTTCAAATGGTTTATTGCAGAAAACGGACAAAAGGCAAAACTTTTTAACAAGTTAGGGCACCAAAGCATCCCACCCCAGGGCGTGGAGCTTTATTTCCAAGAACAGTGGGCTTGCTAAGAGCACGGGTTTGAAGTGTGCACCAAATGAACCTGCCGTCCGCCCCCACCATTGTATCAGGAATGTTTTGGTAGCCTGCTCTTGCACAGAACCCCCCCCCCACTCTTTTGTTCTGGGGGGCACACAGTCCTCCAGTGCCATGTGTGGCTGCGGTGGGGGGAGGGGGCGGGGGTCAAGCAGGGGATTGACATCTGTAGCTGACGGCTTCCTCGGGGGCGAGCTGACATGTTGCGGTATCATGAGTGGGTATTAGGGAACATTAGGGAACAAAGCGCTGAACACTAATGAGGACATTTATGCTTCGTTCACAATGTCCACGGACCAGTTGGACACATGGGAGGGAAATATCATGTAATGCTGCTGTTTATCACTTTCTCTTGTTATTGCCTCCGTTTGCTGACTCAGCTGTAATCGTTAAACTTGGTCTTTGGGAACAGTATTTCCTTTAATGGGTTTCCTCGTTTCTCAACCAAATCCTGCCACTTCTCTCCGTGACGAAGGAGTCCAAACTTTGTGTCTGATATCTGTTGTCAACTTCTGAGAAGAATTTTCAGGAAGCAGTAGCTCAACACAGCTGCTCTCTTGTCACCAGTGTCAGGAAAAGCCAACATTAACAATAGAAAGGGGAAAAAAAAAACCCGGAAAATATCAGCTATCCCATCCAGAGCAGCAGAACTCCCTTGAACAAACTTATCGGGGAATTTTCAGGAAAAGGGAAACTGGTGGTTTCTGACTCTCGTGGCAGAAAGCGTTGGGGGTGGAGGGGTGGGGACCCGGGCACGACGGCGTGAGTGGGTTTGGTACTCGTAAGTAAGCATCCCTCATGACTGGTAGAGAGTGGTACATCATGAGGTGGAATGCAGCCCCCATGGGCCTCTGGCGCTACTCGGTGTGCGCTCAGGATGGACTTTGCGCCTTCCTTCGGCCTGACAAAACAACAAGTGGCCAAAACAGGATTTTACCTCATCTAAAGGAGGAAAAGCCAGCTTGCTGCTCTTTTGTCTCCTGTGTTTTCTGAATGCCGTGTGGTATTTAAAAAAAAAAGAGGTCCTCAGCTGCTTTTAAAATGACTTCCATTTAAGCCGAGAGGGGGAATTACGGTTCATCGCTGAAATGCAAACGAATGCTCTTGAAATCAACCGAAAAGAAAAGCAAAGTTTTCCCACACAGTCACTTGTGATCCTATCAGCTAAACAGTGGTGTCGCTGGGGTATGAGGGGAAACCATTGTTCTGCCTAGGGGACTATCGGAGCAGGCTCTGTTGTCTGTTGGGAGGTATCTGAGTAAATAATATAGAATCTGGGGCTTCAGGTAGGTAGCAGCAGTAAATGCACCTGGCTACACCAAGCAGAGGCCAAAGGAAGGGCAGCTGGAAGAAGAGGGGGCGTTGGTAATGAATAACTAGCCATTATGATGATTAAAGGGGGAGATGGGCACGGGGAGATAAGAGTGTGGGGACCATTGAAGCATGAGGTGTTTACATGAGGAATTCCACTCATTCCTCAGCTGCAGCCATGCCACTCCAATCTGTACCTCCACCCACTGATGGACACCCCCTGTGCCAAGAGGGACCCAAGGGCCAAAAAGGGCAAATAAGTTCCATCTCAGCTGGAGAGCTGGTGTAAATGTCTTACGTAAGGCGATTGCTGCTTTGTAGATGTTTAAGTGTATATGACAGCTCATAAGAGGAGGCCGAGGGGTAACTTCTGATGTTCTCTGGGTAGTTAAAAGACACGCAAGCATTTGTGTGTTTAGTGCAGAATAAAAAAGATGATATATTAAACCTGAAAAATTAGGTTTCTGACAAGATCCGTCAATTGTAAAATGTATAAAGTAACAAGTGAATCTTGAACATCCCAAACCACAGCAAACATGTTTATTTTACCCATGTTAGCAGCCTGGCTCAGTCCGTTACTTTCGTCCAGATCCGAGGAAGGGTCACCGTGAAAGCTTGTGCAATTATTCATGGTTCATGGAGGATTTAACCCGAGTCTGAAGATGCCTGATTTATAACGCAGCACCGCCAGTGCCTTAAAGCTTTCACAGAACATCTGCTGACTGAGTAGGAGCGAACCCTGCACACACCTGTAAACCAAGTTGTGGGAATTAACAGACAGTTGCATTCAGAGTGGTACGAAAGAAACCCAACATAGCTGCATTTCACAAAATATGTAAGAAAATGCAACAAAAAATGATATAAGATCAGAAATACAAAAAGAAGCAAAACTAAGAAAATAAATATTAATTTAAAAAAGAAAGAAGGAAAAAGCACATTTTACCAAAGAACAGTTAGTCCTTGCAGAAGTTTAAAAAAAAAAAAAAATGCAGTTCATCCAATGACCACAAGGGACTGACTCCAAAAGTGAGTAAAACCATAAAGTCTTATCTTAAAATGCCCAAATTTATAGCAGAAATAAACATACTTACAAACTGGTACAAAAACAGTTTTGGTCTCTGTAAGACTTCACATTCATCACCGTGTGATGGGGACTGAATTTTTAATGTACTTTATTAGTAATGATCATTTTAAACCAGAAACTGATGCATGGTTTTATGAGTGACAACTGCTTTGTCACATGGCTAGTTATCACGTTTTTGTTAAATTTGACTTCTGAGCTGTGAAAGGAGACCTAACAGGGCACAGTAATTCGTATTTTACAGATATTAAGGCTTGTTGTGCTGATAATTGTACAAATGGACCCCTGTGAGCCGGTTTGGGTTGACCTGGAAGTGTCCAGGGGTGGGGTTTAGGTAATCAGCCTGCAGCAGCTACTTCTGACCAGGCTGACAGCTGCTAGTAGAGGCTAACTGTCAAAGGGCAGAATATAAAAAAAAAAAAAATATGATTATAATATAAATATGGCTAAGACGAATTTTGCAAACGCATAAAGACAAATATCAAGCATGGCCAAACTTTATTCTGGGTTGCGTGCCTCAGTGAGGACATGTCGCCTCATGCAAAAGTTTGGGGAGTTATTAACTTTTATCGCAGGTGTCAGCCAATCAAGTTGGAGAAATGGTCTTTTTAGTTTTTTTTACAGACCGTAAATGGTCTACAGACCATTTACGTTCAGGGTAAAGTATTAGTTTATATATTGTAAATTATACTGTCTTCGCAGCTATGTCGTGTATTGCATGTTTCCCTGCCATAAACCGCCACCTGGGTGGACTTGAGCTCATCGCCCGCTGGGTCTTGCAGTAATCAGATCCAGTTGGTCCACTTTCAGCCCCCTCACACCTTTCCAGGTCCATGAACCAAAAAACTAGTCAGGGGTCCTAGTGAAGCTCGGTTGGGGCTCTGACAGTCCTTGTTTCAGCTCTTGAAGTACTTGTTTGTTGTTCAGTAGCAACATCTTAAATAAGGATGGTCAGAATGAGAGTAAGGCAATGATGGTTAGCATCTTAGCGTGAGTGAGTCCAAGCTAAAACGGATAAGTGTTGGTAACTGAACTAAGGTGATGTTTTTTAAAAGATTGTACTTTTGCTCCTATCTCTAACTCCTTTCTGTTATGCTGTCTGAGATTTTTTTTTTTTTTTTGGTCCTTTACTTCCCAAGCGCGGCTGCTTTGATTGAAATGTCTCGACAGCTAGGGGATGAATTGTTGCAGTGTTTTGCGCAGACATTTTTGCCCCTCTGAGGATGAATTGACCTTTTACACAGAAGACCTTTAGACTTGTCACAGCCAGAAAATCAGGGGTGTAATTTGTACCTGTAAAACCAGCACGCTTGGTACATGTCAGCTGGTTGAATGCCTTTTGCCTTATGCTGTATGTTTTTGTTTTTTTTCCTCGGTCGGGGTTTTTGCCGTGATGCTTAATGAAACAGAGATATTGATGAGAAGATTTGCCTCGGCTGTGCACTTTCTGCAATGAAAAGTCAAAATGACTATTGCGGGGGAAAAAAGGTGTGATGTAATAGCTTCAAAGGTCAAATGGTTCATGTGTTTTACTAAAGAACACGACGACACCATCAGCCTCATCGCTACCTTGCGTTCGTTGCTTGTAACTGCCGTCTCAGAGCAACAAACAACAATGTTGTAACCTTTTCTTATGCTTTTTTTTTAAATACTTTACAGTGCTGCTTGTATATTGAAGATTGATTCAAAGGAGTGCTCTATATATTAAGATACTCTCCCCAAGAACCGGCCTTCGTCTTTACTTAATGTATTGTCCAAAGGTTTGAACTTTATTTATTTGTAGGAGAAAATCATATGGCTTGGCTTAACTCTAGTTTTTATCCCTACAGCCTTCAGTTTTTAGTTATTAGCCGCACAATAGTTTTTCTCACTACTACATTCTTTTTAAATGATGTTAGTTACATCAGAAAGGGACTTTAATCCAACCATTTTGTCACAGACAGATTTTTTTTTTGAGGACATGCTTTGATGTTTAGTGTCAACCTTCACATTTTCTACATGCAAGACAGATGACTGAGCCTAATACGATTATGAAAAGGCCTGGTGGGAATAGAGAAACTCCTCAGGGAGCCACACGTCACCCCTGCAAACCCAGCCCGAGTCAGCACCTTGGGGGGTGGGGACTCATATGACGGAGGGGGGAACGAGACCAGCAGGTGTCTGCCCGATGATTACTGGGTCTGAAGCTGAGCTCACCTATGAGGATTACTCAGAGCCTCTAACGGATGGCAGGCTGTGACCCCAGCTAACAAGGAAACAAATCACCACCCTGTCACCCACAAAAGTGCAATTCTGTCGGGTTTAAAAAGAAAAAAAAAAAAAAAAAGAGCATCTTTTCTGTTGTTTCCTTGGCAACTTAAATATTTGCACTGAAGTTTTTTTTCTTCTTTTTGAACACACCAAAAGATGAAAAATGTCATTTGTAATCTGTGAGTGTCCTTCTGCTTGCAGTTTGAAGCTTTTCAGTGAGTAATCAGTTAAAATTAAATCTTGTCCAACAGCCAGACTCGTCTTGTTGAAGCTGTGAATTTAAAGTGGCACCATGTGCTAAGGAATGAGGAGTCTTCCCCCTGCCAAGCTGGAGCTTATTATTGGGGGTCTTATGTCACTGTCAGCAGCTAATTGTTGTGGTGGATTAAGATGACAAGAGAGAACAGCTCCCTTATCTTTTAAATGCTTGGTCATCTTCCCTTTACCCTCCTTCCCAGGCCCATGTTACGTATGACTGCTGGAGGGTCTGACTGACGGGCTGAAGCGTGGCGGAGCTCACGTCCTGCATGTACATGTGATGCAAAATCCCAAGCAGGTCACGTGACTTGCAAGGAAACGCAGATGATGGAAGAAAGGGGATTTATTAAAGTGTGTGAGAGAGGACTTTCTGCTAAAATCCACTTCATAACACGATCCAGTCTTCTCAGTAAAATGTTTCCATTTTACCAGAATTTACCCCGGATATTTATCATCCGAGCGCTGCATTGCCATTTCTTGAAGGGCACGCGTTTCCCTTCACACATGCGTGCTTTATCCCTCCATCCAAAAGGCTCAAGAGCAACCCTGGCATAGGGCCGCTGTTATTTTCAGTTATGACCAATTAATCACGGCTCCTGCATTAAACCTGCAGACTCGCATAAGAGTCCATCAATATCACGGTTTAGGTGCGAGATGTCATCTGGCTGTCCTTGCAGAGCTCCTCTTTTAAAGGTAGGGTAAGTCATTTCTGGATGAAATCACATCTCTTGAAAGAGACCTAGCTCCTCTCTCCCTTTCTCTCCAGTACTTAAATAAAACCTTGTGAACTCCCCCAAACCTTTCCTTCCCTCTCCCCCACCCTCTGTAACATTCCCCATCTGGTGATTGGCTGGAGTTTGTGGGGGCAGACTGTGCAGCTGAGTATGAAGAAAGATTTTATTATATTTTTATGTCAATTTTCTCCACTTATCCAGTTGTGCATGTATTCAGAGAAGTGACACCGATAAATGAAAGCAAAAACTTTATGCGTTGGCACATCTGCAGTCTGACTGCAGGAGTGACTGTGACATCTGAAGCAAGTCCTTGTCCTGTCACTTTGACCCGTCCAGACACTCACGCTACCACTTTGGCCTTGGCCACTGCAGTTGATTTTTTTTTTTCTTTTCTCTAACTGTCTGGTTTGGTTTCGGCACCAAAACAACTTTGAAATGATTGCAGCGCCCATTTTCAAAACCCGTCATGTTCCTCACTCATGACGAGGTGGAAGTGACTTCAAGCTCTTGTGGATTCGATAAAACTGAGGTCGTATGCAGTTTATCTGTGCCATTGCAAAAGTTGAACGTTTTACTTCATAACAAAAGCAAAAGAAACATTTTTTTAAGGAACTCTTTTGCTCCATGCCAGTTACTATGGAAATCATATTTATACAACCTGCTCTTGACTGAATGTGTCACAGGAGTTGAAATTTCATCGTAATCGTTGCATTAACCACCTCTGGGGGACATCGTACAATATGAAGCCTTCAGAAGAGTAGAGGCCAGCGTTTTTCTCCATTTTCTCCTCTGTATTACTCGCTTGTCAAAGAGATTTGTGTCCCCGGGGAGGTAGGAAAGCAGTTTGGTAATGTGAGACACTTTCACTCCTGAATTAATTCAGATACACAGCGCTTTGTGTAAGGGGGGGGAAAAAATCTGTCACAGTGGGACACAGTTTTGCCTGCGTTTGTGAGTGCGTTAGCGGTGCTGGTAGTGGCAGCAGGGATGGTGGTTTGGCAGCCGTATCACCATGGAGACGTGGCATTATGGAGTCGGGATGACGTTCCTGTTGTAGTGATGGGATTGGCAGCAAAAAGGAGCAACAACGCAACAACAAAATCTGACTGGACAATCTGGCTCTGTACAGAAAAAAAAAAAAACTCCCACTCTTTCAAATTTATCTCCCCACCTCTGCTACACCCCGATCCACAACATTCACACGTAGATTCTATCTTTTCTACTCAGAACGGATCTGCCGCGAGCCAAATCAAGCTGCTGCTGAATCTGTTGGAATGACCTCTCTGCATCCCTCTCCTCCCTTCCCGAAGAGGAGGGTGAGAGCGCCTCCCTAACCCCCCACCCCCAAGGGAGGAGGGATGACTTGACGTTGTGGGTTTTTTTTAGAAGTTGCAAATAAATTGGGCGGTCTGGTGAAAACTGTTTGTGCTGCAAACCCACTAAGGTTCAAAGTGGGACTGGAGAATTGAGAATATATTGATTTATTGCCATAATAATACTTTCCTTGTGTCCTTCGCACAAATGTGGTGGTTTTACACCAACAGAAAAATATTGTTTAAAGATTTCTGTCCTGCTTTATTTGACGACACCCATAAGTACAGGTTATAACACAAGTCGTATTAGAGATAAATTTGCTCAAATGCAGAGTTAATTTATTATTAATAATAATTTGTATGAGACCCTGAGAGCAGTAAATGTCTTCTTTATTTACATCCAAACAAAATGCGGATTAGATATACCATGCTCTTTTAATATTGAATACTTAAGTACATTCTGTACAATATGTGCTGATGTCACCGCAAATGAATCCCTTTGTGTGAATTTCTTATTCTTGCAGGGGAGTTGAGCTTTGGGTTGTGGTCTTGCTCTTTGTTTGAGAGTCACAAACACACACTCTGACGACTCAGGCTCACAAGAGTTCATTTTTCATCGTTGACGACAAATCGTCCTCAAGTGCAGTGAAACAGCCCCATATCATGATACTGCCACCATCATTTTTCACAAACATTTAGGTCTTATGACTAAATCCGGATAGTATTTCTCTAAATTCAGCACTTATCAGTTCAAAATATGTTATAATGCTCTTATGTTTGTTCAACATACATTTAC
This sequence comes from Zenarchopterus dispar, assembly GCA_028564865.1. Lineage (NCBI taxonomy): Eukaryota > Metazoa > Chordata > Actinopteri > Beloniformes > Zenarchopteridae > Zenarchopterus > Zenarchopterus dispar. The sequence continues at coordinate 16,045 of JAOWBL010027126.1, forward strand.
CTTTTATCTTGATTATTTAGCAAACCGTAGATGTGCAGAAATGCTCCTTTGTAACATCAGTTGCTTCCTTCCTGCAGCATCGCTGTGGACATCATCGTTCAGCGTTTAAACTTTACTGAATTTAGCTGCTCAGATGTTAACATGGGCTGATTTTATAACTTTTTCCCAGTCAACATCTTTTTTTAAAGTCCCCAGAAAACCTTTAATAATGTGATTCATTACTGCAAATATTTGCTGTGAACACATCTGTTTTTTGTTTTTTTTTTAAAAGGGTCATTTCATTGGTTTGAATATTTATCATCGCCTGGATAAATAACTGAGCAAGAAAATAATTTTCTCACTTGAACTCTTTGTACACTTTTAGAGCATCCATGATAAAATATTATGTATCAAATCATATTTTTGGAGCAATACAGAAACGTTTAAACAGTTCACTAACTGCAGGATGAGGAGAAAATGGAAAATCAATGAATTGCTGTTGCTGAAAAACTGCCTCCCAGAAATAGCAACAGAGAGAGGATTTGATCAAATCTGTGGCCAACATCATATTTATCATTACTAAAAAATATTATTAGACCTTTTAGCCATTTTTGTTGAGGATGAAATTTTAAAAAATGTATGAAATGAAAATTGAACAGTATATATTGTTTTTATTGCCGTTAGCGTCTCTCTACAAAGCGACACTCATTCACTTGTTGCTGATTTACACCCAACGTTGTTTCTCTTGTTTAAGAATATACATTTGATTAAAGTTAACTTCTTGTTTAGACTTTTTACTTCAGTGCTTTTTTAAAACTGATGGAAATTTCAAAGTGAGGGATGCCTGGAATTGTGGATAAAATCTGTTTAGTCTTCATCAATACGGTTAAGCTTGCACATCTTTCAACTTGTAAACAGTAGCTGGGTTGCCTAGGTGATCTGCTGTAAACAACAACATGTAAAACCACTGGAATGATCTTCTAGATCTAAAACAATGGACTTGTGCATCGTATTGTCGTTTGTGGTGCAGATACAGAGCTCCTCTGCTGAAATTGTCACCACAGTAACTCTAAAAAAGCTTTTTTTTTTTTCTTTTTTTTTTTTTGTTTTGTTTGTTTTTTTCCTTCCCCAGGCACTCTCTCCACTCTTCAGTCATCCACTGATAATAGCTCGTGCTGCTCATCCTGTAATGTCGTCCCAGAAGAGAAGAAGCCGCAGCGTGATGGAGGTGGAGACAGCTTTTAATTTTCTCACTACCAGATTCGTCTTCCCACAGAGTGTAACATTTGACTTTTAACTAATGTATCCGTGAAAAAGCCACTGGAATGTCGCTGACATTTATTTTGATTGGCACAGTATTTGCAATGTTGGTTTTTGTTTTGCTGCAGCTCTGCTCAGATGCGGTTTTAAAGCTCAGACAGACACTGACGCCTTCGTAGCAGAAATCAAACGTGAACTGTTACCAGGACAAATATCTTATGGTTAAATGTTTTGTTTATTGTTAAACTTATCCAAAACACAATGTAATCACAGCTACCCAGGAATCATCATTTTTTGACCTGGCATTCGATTCATGTCAGGTATCTTTTATCTGGACTTGTGACTGGGGAAATAGCTGTCCACTCAGGGACATTTCTCACAAGTCCTGGCTGTGGATTGAACCAGCAATCTTCTGGTTAGAGGTTAAAGACAAGAATTGGACTTTGCTCTTTTAGTGTAAGGAAACACTGGTAGATAAAACAAACAAAATAAAGTATAATTTGTAATAGCTGAAGGCTTGGTCCATGCTCTGAAATTTCGACTAGGTATCTAATAATATTGATATAAATTGAAGTGAAACCTTGCTTTTTTTATCCCCTAACCTTATATTTATTGTTATCCATCTAAATTTCAGTTGCCTAACTGTAAAGATACTGCAAGTGACAAACAAGCTTTGGCCCAATAGTGAAACATTGTATGGTTAAAACTAATAATATTTTAGGTGAATAAGCTGCTTTTTTTCACATTTGCTGGCAAACATTGAATGATTTATGCCAATTAGGCCCAAAATATACCTACTCATCCTTTAAATGTGGGCCCATCATGTGTTAAATGTGCTCTCTGTCCACTTGACTCTGAGTGGGTTGTACCTGGTTTTTGACTGGGGATCAGTTGTTTGACTTATAGGAAGCCCATGTCCCTGATGGACCACATGTATTTGGCCCACATCAGTTACTGAAGCACAGATTCTGGTGTGAAATGAAGCGATCGTTATCTTTCCGTGTTCATGTTTTTCTTTCTTTCTTTCTTTCACCTGTTTGATGTAAGGATCATCTGTGCTTGATCCCTTAATCACGCCATCTGAAGATATGAAAAAAAAAAAAAATCACCCACAGCTTTGCAGCACCTGAGCTCCATCTTTAGCCAACCTTGATGTTGAGTCACCACTTCATCCATGATATCCTGACCATTGACTGTGTGTACAAGTGTGTGTGTGTGGTGTTGCGGATCTCATCCGAACCGTGCTGAGTGTGGTTTGTTCTTCTATTTACCCATTCATTAATTCAACTGTGAGTGATGAACCAAATCTCCCGATCCTTTCGTAATTAAACATCTGTTAGGAGGACATTTTTCTCCTGGAAGGGGTTTTGGAAACGGCTGCATGCAGATGCATCCTCTCTGGGTGTCCAGGTCAGCGCTGGTAATTACTGTGGTGAGCGGTTGCACTGATTGCTTCATTATTTCTCTGATAGGCATCTGTAAGCCATGTATGATGGGTGTTGTGTGTTTGAGGGTAATCCATGCGAAAGCTGCTCAAACTGTACGTGCATCGTTACCCAACACCTACAGCATGTAAACATGGCTATTAACTAAAGTTCCTTTGAAGGAGATTACGCCAGGAGCATGATCCTCTTGCATCAGATCCGATGCAACATCGCACTTTTAATGCAAACAACCAGCATTATTGTGCAAGTCAAATAAAATGCATGTGCACTTTGGGTTTGAGTTGTGAAACAGAGATTCGTCAGCGGGAATCTTTCTCAACAGACTCAGAATAATTGGCTTGGTTTGTTCACAGCGGTTCAGTCTGGAACCGTGAGCAGGGCAGCAATTATCCACCCAGTTTATTTCACAAGGACTATTTTTGTACACAAAAATATTAGTGGCTGGGTGTCAAAAATGTGACTCATCCACTACATGTTTAATCAGTCTCTTTGAAACAGAGGGATTTAAGATGGTGAATTCCCCTGAAAGGCTTTTATGAAGAAGTGATGCCGAAGTGAACGTGAAATTTTAGTTTTAAAAACTATAACTTGATACACGAGATGAACTCTGATCAGCTGGATGACTTTAACAGGAATCCTTTTATACTCCCGCTTAAATCTAAGCAGCTCTGCATTGACTTCTTTGAATGTCAAAATAAAGACAGAGAAAAAAATCATGTTAAGGACTGTAAAATCAAGAGGTTTTTTTTTTTTTTTGAGTGTTTACAACTTCTCTTTACCTCTTGAGTAAATGCTAGTAAGAGTTTAAAATGGTTAAAAAAAGGGACTGATTCTTCATATTCATGTTGGACATAAACTCTCTGTCCATTTATACTCAATTTTGCAGCTTTAAAGTGGTACAACAAGAGGATTCAGTCCAGTTTGACCTCTGTACTTTAAAACCGCACCATTGGTAAAATATGTTCTAGTGACTAATCTTTAGAAATATTCCTTTCAGAGCTAGTCTGCTTGTTATTTTGCCACTAAAGTTCATAAAAAGGCAAGATTGTTGAGATGCTTAACTTCTGTTTTTGGTCCACCAACTATTCTGCGTCTGATTCTTTTTTTAAAGTTGTTGCTTTTCCGGTAACGGCACCTGCTCCAAACGTTGCTGTTTGATCCCTGATGACTGCGTGTCATAGCTCAACCCCGTGGTCACCTCTGCCCCCACAGCCAGATTCCCACTGGACCGGCGTCAGTCGGATCTCACTTTAAAATGTCAGCCCTGTCGGGTCCCTGGGCTGTCATATCTTCTGTGATCTTCAGGTGAACATCAGTCCCAGAGCTACAGGAAAAACTCAAATGGTTACGGTTACAGCAAGGTCAATGTGATGAAATTTGACTAAATTTTCATCAACATATGAAACAACTGAACTTTTGAGCCTGTGGCCATACGTAACTATCCATCCATCCATCCATTCATTAAGTTCCTCTTATCTGGGTTCAGGTCTCTTTGAAGAGGAGAGTCCTGGATCTTCCTCTCCCCATGGACATACCAAGACATTCCCAACTGAGGAATATAATTTCTCCAGTGTGTCCTGGAGAAATTGGACACACTGGAGCCTTGGACCCAAGCACCTTCCTGGGGAGGCGCCCAGAAGGCATCTTAACTGAATCCCTGAACCCCCTCAGTTGGGTCCTCTTGATGTGGAGGAGCAGCAGCTCCACTCAATCTCCCCCAATGCAGTTTGTCCGATGACCCGTGAAAACTAAAAACATAGCTAATCCGTGTCCAAAAAAGCCTGAAATGACAATAAACAGTCAGTACTTACATCCGTATAGTAGAGGGAAAAGGCCAGGATGTACTTGTGAATTTCTGAGTTTGATTTTAATCATTACTAAAATGCGTAACTGACTTGAGTAAAGTGAATATGATGTGTCGTTGTGTAACTTACATCAAAATTAGTGATGATCCGAGTAACATTTAAAGGCCTTCAGAGCCTCAATAAAAGATTAAAATGATTATTTGGAGCCTTGGGCTGAGTAGGGGCTTGAGGAGTTGTCACAGCTGTTATAAAATTCTTACTAATAACATTTAATATTATTTTTAAGAAAGCAGCTGTTTAGTAAAAACATGAGTAAAAGCACTTCTACTAAAAGCAACAAACTAAACAGCACAATTGTGTACATTTTGGAGTGTATACCACTGCAAAATCATATTAGTAGTAGCACTTACTCTGCACGTTTTAGACATAATCTAAACTAATGATTTATAAGCTGTCTCTGCAGTTGTGATGCAGCAGCTGCAATAAACACTCATTCATACTGTTGCAACTAATTACTGAGTGGTAAGATAACAGTATTGATCTGATGACGGTGGACTACTTACAACACCGTAAGTAAGTGGTACTCGCAGCATCCAGGTGATTTTATTTTTTATTTTTTTAATATGCCACTGTAGTAGGTCAGCCTGCAACTGGATATTTAAATCCAGCCGTAATCAAAGCACAAGCAAACACAATCAGAGTTTTCCATCTTAACTGTGTTACTGATAAATGCTGTCCATCCATTCAGTCACAATCACAGCTTCAGACATGAAATATATAATTTATTTATCCTTAGACGTGGCTTGATAGTCTGAGTTACTGGGCTGCTCATCTATACGTAAATCCTCCAGTTTAAGGCCTGTTGTTGTTGTTGTGTTTTTTTTGTCTTTGTCTGTTAGTCTGATTACCATGGAGAGGGTCTGAGTGTGTTTGTTTTTTATGTCACCACAGAGCAAGCCAGACACACTAAGGACTAGCAGCTCTTGGCGTTAATCCGTCTCACTAATGGGGGGGCTGAAGGAGGGGGAGGTGGAGCAGGAGGGGTGTGGAGGTCGAGAACAATACAACATCTTTCCCTCTGTCTCTTTTGCTCTTCGGGTTTTGGGCCACGTGGTCATCTGCTGGCGGGAAATCCCTGGACTCGGACGTTCGGTGCGGATGTTGCTCCCGTCGTTTCTGTCATCCCAGCCGGCCCTTAAAAAAAACGCTCAAGGAAGCGAGGTACAATACGACCCCTCGCGCCTTCAAACAACATCATTCCAGTGCCTTTTGTTCCTGCTTTTGTGTCCGGACAAGAGGCTGCGTCAGGAGGTTAATTGAGGGATGTGTGAGTAGAGTAAGAAAACGTCAGAGTTTCTGATGTGTGTGTGCTGTCCTGTAGTTTTGCAGCCCATAAAGTCAAGCAGGAAGTGTAGAGACACAGTGGAAACAATATGTATTTCCTCCTTTTTGCATTGTAAATTATTTGGTAGAGTGCGGGCTTGCTTTGTCTACCTCTCTGACATTCCTAAATGTGGCCTCGTTTCCTGTCTTGCTCCTGACAAACTGTTCTTGTATTTCGCAGATTATCAGATAACACGTGAGCAGGAAAGTGTGAATTCCTTTTGCGTATTTTCACATTTTTGCTCGCTCACACCTTTACGCTCCATCTTGCAGTATTGTTCTGGAGCGAGAGGATTTCCTACAATAGTTATTTCCTTTCACGGTGACCTCAGCTTCCTTCAGCAATCATCTCATGAACTATACTCGGATTATTAGATGTCTCACCGATTTCTCTCTATTAAAAAAACTTGCTGAACTTATGTTACAGGTTTTTTTAGATCTCACTTTCGAGTTTGTTAGCTAGCATTTCTTCATTTTTCTGTCTTGTGTATTTTTGTTCCTCGACTAAAACATTTTTAAGCAGAAACGTGAAACTTTGAGACATGATCCCAAACTCCCCTCGCCATTCTAACGCCAAAACCTGAGCCGCCATCTAATAATCAATCTTATTGGAAACTTCCTGCCCTGATAAAACTGTTGCTGATCTTAATCTGTGAAAGAATTTTCAATTTAGTAATTAATTGGATGTTTCATTCTAATCAATCATAATAAAAATAGGTAACTTTCAAATGCAGTAGTATCACAAGTTTGTGAATTGATTGAGATCGCAAAGGGAAATTGATCTATAAATCTAAATAATTAATTTAGGTGACTGGCAGTTTGTCTTATGTGTGTTTTCAGGTGCTTATAATCGTTGATGAAATTCTCTCAATCATTTACGATCAGTTTAGTTATGGTCAGTTAACTCGATCCATGTAATTTAGACAGTGACCTCAGGACGGTCGCCGACCTTAAAGCTGAGAACAGTCACCCACTTTCACTCAGAGACGCAAAGATGCACTGTAGATCCTGCTTTCACAGGGATGCCACAAAGTCATAAAATTCCCTCCCTGGTCTTTATTTTCACAAAGTGTTCAGGCATTCCTCAGTCCGAAGATGGTTCCTCGCCTCCACATCGCGATCCACAGTCAGCAGCAGTTAATGTCTCTGGTAATTATCTGCTTTATTTAGTTGGTGCTGAATAAATCACAGCATAAATAAAGTTTCTGTTTGTTTGT
>JAOWBL010027137.1:0-24924 GCA_028564865.1 Zenarchopterus dispar
AAAAGATGAGTCTTTGTCCTGGATTTAAAACAGAAACTGGAAATTTCAGAGACAGCATACAAACATGATGAGTAACTCTGATAAAGAAAACAGGCACTTGGATCACAAACAAACACTGATGGAGCGACATCCATCCATCCGTCCATCCATCCGTCCGTCCATCCGTCCGTCCATCCGTCCGTCCGTCCGTCCGTCCATCCATCCATCCATCCATCCATCCATCCATCCATCCATTTTCTACACCTGCCTAATCCTATTCAGGGTCCCGGGGGTCTGCTGGAGTCCATCCCAGCTCATCACAGGTGAAAGACAGGGGTCCACCCTGGACGGGTCACCAGTCCATCACAGTGATGGAGGGACATTCAAACTGAAACTCTTTTCCCTGGATACTCAACCAGTTCTTACCTTGACGTTGTGTTCCTACTTTATATCAGCCATCTATGAACTCATTTATGTTGTCTTGACAGTTACAACTCCTTTCTTTAAATTACAGAAGCTTTCGAGAGTTAACGTGTCATTTGTAAAGCCATCGTGTGGTTCTGAGTGCAGAAAGATTTTGAAGTTGAGCATTTACATTAAACCTACAACAGGGCTTCACAGAAGTTAGTAGAATTCATAGAAACATTCATACCTGACTAACCCACCCAAAATTTGCTGTAGTTAACAGAACAGGCGCTTACCTTTGGAGTATGTGGAGCCTGCAAATCTCCATGTCCCTCTACCTGGTTGCTACGGTCTGTTGGAGCTCAATAACGATGCCCAAAAATCTTGGGGATCCAATCAAGCGCTAAGCGGTAACGTAGTCTGGATGTAAACAGTGTAGATGGCTCCAACTGAAGATGAAAGGCCTTATGAATCGGCTCGAGCATCAACTGTTTAAGATTTGGACTTTTTCTTTGAAAACTGAACGGAAGACGGCACTCAAATCCTTCCTGTTTCCTTTGTGTTTGCCTTTTGCAACAGACTACAGTAAAAGTTTAATTTACTCTTCTTCAACAACACAACTTTCTGTTGACGCATTTGCATCTCTCTTAAGTCATATTTTTCACGGGGTTTTTTTTAAAAAAAAAAAACAATCAAACCAGATATTTGCTTTCGTTTTTTTCTGTTTCCTGAAATGCAGAACAGCATTTGTAGAGCATCAGAGCTGAGGTGACTGGTTTCCATGGTGATGAGTTAGCTCAGTATTCTTCCTAATTAACTGGAATTTCTTCACATTTCTGTTAAACTTTTTTTACAGAAATGCTTATTTGTAACTGAAAACATTAACTCCATGTTTTCTTGCTCAGCTGTTTGTGTTGAGGCTATTCTTAGAATATTTGCTCTCATGGTCAAAGTGGCATACATCTGGATAAACATCCATTTGAAAAGGGTGAGGGGGTCTTTGTCCGGGTCTGTGACTCTCCCTCAGACAGATGAGAACTTCTTTTATGCTAAACTAGAAAGACAGATGTTGGACCTAACAAAAACACATACGTTTGGAGTGACCATTCACCCCCTCTGTGTTGTTTGTTGGACAGATTTCAGCCACAGAAAAACAAAGATGCGGGGGTTTTTTTTAACAGAGAAAATAGGACGGTTACACAACATGCATCTCACTGGCTTTGACCAAGGCACTGGTGGGTCTAAGGTTGCATTTCCCCGTCTGGACTGAGTCAACTTGCCCCAGTGATCAATCCAAAAAAAAGTAGAAAGCTGCTGCGTACACTTGTATCATTACTGTGTCACTTACATAAGCAACGCTTTTGTTTGGCTGGATTGCTCGGTGGGAGTCATCCTGCAGTAACAAGTATGTTCCAGTCTGATATTTATGCAAGGTTTGTTTGTCAACTTTATGTCCCAAGTTCAACAGAATTTGAGTAGAGTTGGGAAAGCGGCAGCTGCCGGTTCATGCTCACGTCGCTGTGCAGGTTTAACCCCTAAAAACGTGGAGAAATGGTGTCCCCGGTGCAGAGTGGCAGTGATTTAAAGTGCCCTAGAAAAGCAGCTCTCGTTGCTTCATTTTGAACATAACCATGTTTTTTTGTGACTAATTCCCTTTTAATCATGTTAACACAATTTGAGAAACAAGGTTAAGTTCAGGATGAAAAGGCCTGAATCACGTGCCTCATGAAAGGAAAAAAAAAAAAAAGAAATTTCCTCTTTTATTCCAGAAAGTCAAACGGATGGTTGGTTACATCACAATAAAGAATAAAAGTTCACTTTTTTACACTTTGACCAATAGCAAAGTTTGAAAACTGAAAAATCTTGGGAGGAAGTACTTCATTGCGTTTGTCGCCCTGCAGGTCAGATTCAGTTTGAACGAAGAGTAAACAGGAGGTCATGGATTACCGTCTTTATTACAGGAGGTTAAAGTTCACACGTGCTCCCATTCACGTGAGCACATTTCAGTGGACGTTGTTACCATTTTTAGTTGTAAATGCAAACGTTAACCTTAGTATTTGCCAGCATGTTTGGACAACTGAAATAAAAATATTCAAACATTGTAAATGACTAAGAGTTTTTCAGTGGTTTACTTTTTTTTTCTTTTAACAGCTGATCAGTTTAAACAATATTCTGCTTTGGGATGACCCTTTTTCAGTCAAAGCAATTTCCTACCTAAACTATCAGAAGTTGGGATAAACATCAAAACTTCTCCGTCTTTACCTTTGCTCTCTGTTTTTCCTTTATTTTTGTTGATACTACTTTGGTCGTAACTCTGCCAGTGTCACATGCTTTGTTTCTTTTGTCAGGTCTAAGCCGGTCCATTTCTGTTTTCTTCTTCTCCAAATCAAGTCAAAACCAGAGGAACCGGACTAATTCCATGCTGGGAGACCACAGGATACAATTATAGAACCGCTTATAAACCCATAAACAACGTATCAGGTGTTAAAACTGAGACATTTTACCATTTCATGGGAAAAAAATCAGCTCATTTTGAATTTGATGGCAGCAACAAATCTCAAAAAAGTCTGAACAGGAGCAACAAAAGGCTGGAAAAAGATCCCGCATGCTGTTGATTATTCAGATGTGGCCCATGGACATGACTTAGTTACATTATTCCTAACCATGTGTTGATGTCTTTGTAACCTTGGGTCTTCTACTAACAACAACTCATTCCAACACTTCTGGATCATGTGACCATGCAAACTGATTTCTAAACCCAACTGACTCTGACATTTGACACCATCTATCAAATATTATCAACTTGGAACAGAATGAAACACCATAGTTTATTAGCTACATTTTGACATTGTAAGCAGTCTTTAAGTAAAAAGTTGCAAACATCAATCCTTGCTTAGTAGTAATGCAAAAACAAACAAACTGCCAAAGAAGTAATTTGACACTTGGCTAAACCTCAACAGCTATGAGGTTACCAGCTGTGTAAAGCCTCTGTTGCATTAATGCTGCAGCGGCTGGTTAGAAAGGGCTGCATGGTCTCAGGTACTGTCCCGTTAATATTTCAAGAACTTAGCTAATACTCCTTGTCTCATCTTTTTTTTCTAAATGCTTTATTTTGATAATAAGAACAGATATTGTTCATCAGATGCCTAACACATTCAGATACAGGCACAGCTGACTGCTTTTAGCTGGAGGCTGATATGGTGGATATGGTGAGTTGGAGAATACTGATATGAAATTATCCCTTTACCTTGAAAGGTATCCGTGACTGTGTTTAAGGCCGTGATTCCTCCTCAGTAAAGCCCTGTCAAGACAGTTAAAGCTCAGTACAATAGGAATGGTAGACATGGATACATTTTTTTGTTTGATACCATCAGTTCATTTTGAACTCCAAGGCTGCAGTAACTTGAAGGTGCAGAACATTTTATACTGATAATACTTAGATTAGATCTGGCTTCATACCCACCTATTTCACATCTAATCAGCAGAACCAAGGAAGATAAAAACAGTATTCTCCTAGATCATAGTCATATATGATGTCAAACACTGCTCTATTATTGTATTACCATCGTAATGTCCCGATTTTAAGAGTTGTTGATAGGAGCAAAACAAGTGCCTGCTGTTCCCTGCAGGCTTTAGAAGAAAAAAAAAAAGATTTTGGACCCCAATGAGCTTAATAACTGGAAGAATATTTAAGAACCATTGCCTCCAAAATCTTCATCATCATCTTCTTCTTCTTCCTTCTTCCTTCTTATTCACCTTCTTCCCCCTTCATCATCTTCTTCCTCCTCCTCCATTATCATCTTCTCATTTTTCTTCTTCTTCTTCAAAAATTTCTGAACAGTCCACTGCTCTGCTAGAAGGTTCATAGGTTGATCCTGACACTCCTTTTGAGGCTGTAGACATCATCATTGTGCTAAAACATCTTGAACCCGATAAGTAACATTATGACAGAAAGAACTGCTTCCATCAAAATAGAAAACTGTTCATCATCTCCCACTTCCATCAAATGCAGAAACACACAAGGCTCTGCCTTGGTCACTCTTCTTCTTTTCGTACATGAAACTATTTGATTTAACCCTTGAAAACACAATATTTCATTCCATTGTTACGCCGATGATGCACAGTTTTACCTACAAGTAACATCTGAACATACCAGCAAGTCATTTCTTTCTGTTTACTCAACAACTAACCAATGTCAACAAATCAACTTTGTGCTTTATTCAACAATCTACATAGTTTAATAAAATAATTTATCCCCAAACTATTCTTTGAATTTAAAGGAGGGGAAAAAACAATTATGAGGGCTACTTTTTACCAGTCTAGAAATATGGCCCTCTTATCAGTCTATCATTTTAGATTTTGTTTTCTACAGCTCTTATTTTATTTATCTGTTATCTTTTATAGTGGTCTGGATCACATTTGTTTTTGTAACTATTGTAAGGTTTTCATTCATTCATGCATGCATACATTCATTCAGCTGAGTGATTATTACCAAAGTTCACAGTAATGGTCAAATTCAGGCAGAAGATTGTATTATTGCATGCAGTCCCTGCAGAAAAAGGATCCAAAATTTCAGCACCGCAGTGCTGTGTATTAAAAAACTGTGTAGAGTTTTTACATTTTTGGTCAGGTAATCCAAGGAAAGAGACATTACGTCTTGGTGACAATATTGTTTATCTTTCACTTTTTTTTTCCACCAAAGGCCAGTTGTTACAGAAACCAAAAATATCTAAAGAATTGCAAAAACTTGAAAGTTACAAATGCTATGCCTCTGTTTACACATATCTCTAAGTTTGTTTCAATGAATGAAAGAAAGAAAACGTCTTTGTATTTTTATCGAGCAAACACAAGCAAGGGAGTGGAGCTGGCATTAGCTGCTAAAGTTGTTTTGTTTGGCATGGTATCACTGATAAATAATCAATTTATCAAAACTTCCCTGTAATGCGTAACATAAAAGAGGTCAGGTTTATGAAACTGGTTTGTATTTTTACAGAACTACAGTGTATGAAATGATGGTGAAACTCTACAAAATTATCAGCAACGTCGTGTTTTAGTAACTAGCAGGAGTCGAAGGTGGTCATCGAGAGAAGAAAGGAGAGATTTTGTTCCTAGCTACTAATAAACAGATCAAATATTTGTTCTAATAATAAAAGTGTTGTAAGGGACAAAAGTTTCTGTCTCTATTTTGCTTGTAATTTTGTGTTGTTTTTTTTTTTTCTGAAAGTTACATGAATGCTGAAGTACAGATCTAAATTATGCTCCGTGCTCTCTGAAAGAGAACAGAACACAATTTGTTACATATACACAATCACGGGAATTACACAGTCACATTTATTCTGTTGTAGACGCACAAGGAATTCTAATTCCTATGCTGAAAAAAAAATGTTTGCAACTGACTCTCGAAGTGTTGTGTACAATCTCAACATGCAAAAATCACTCCGGTCTAGCAGCCAGAGCAGCAGCTATCCTGTACCAAAACTCGAAACTAAAAACAGCCCCACTGGTGCAGCCTGCAATTATGTAAAAGAGGAAAAGGATGCCACCTGGACAACTCATGTCAGCCAGTGTAATACTCCAATGCACACTGGTGACCTTAAATAGCTTCAAAACCTGCTCACCTCTTGACTGAAAGTAAATCTGTTTCTGAAGGTATTCATAATCATTGTCAGCTGAAGAAGCCCGTCTCTCATGTGAGATGATTTACTGAGTTTCTGTGAGTTTCTGATTCAGACCATGAGACAGCTAATGTCACACCGCTCTAAAACTAAACTGGAGGAGCTCAACTGCAACAGTCCTGTGACATCATATGATGTTATTTCTGCACTCGCTGGATGTTAGAAGGTTCTAGTATGTCCTTTTTATTTAAAATGTTGCGGTAATTTCTGTTAACAAACGATTCAATGTCACAGAACAAAGTCAGTTTTCTCCTTTCTGCAACACTTTTTCTCCACAACTCCTGTACAGGACAGGCCATCGATCAATAATCTTTTGCTTTTTTATATAGTGATCTCTTACAGCATGTAACATGTGCATATTTGATTACTTTTTGATAGTACCTTGCAAGTGGTGTTGCATTATAGTCACAAAAGAAACGTTTAAAGCATCATTGTTTCGGACAACTCTGGATCCCATACCAGTTATTCATGATTTTAAACAGGATGACCCAGGAGGAAGTCCGCTTAAATGCTGCTTCACCACCAACTAAAAGACAATTGGACAGTAACCATTGATTGTAAGAAGAGCAAATAACAGCAGGGAAAGCTGTTTTCACTTGAACTGTCTTGGCTGCAGCCGTCTTCCTTCTGGAAGATCGGAGCATCATATGGGTGAGTGATGATTAGAGCCCCAGATTTTCCGCCATCATCAGCATTGTCATATGAGACTCTACATGGCAGCTTGTCAGCAAAAGTCCTGTTTATTCATCCCTTGTTTGTTTCCATCAGCATCATTTATTCTAATTATTTGCCAAATGTCAATAAAGCTCCTTTAAAGCAGTCATCATTTCTGTTGTCTTTGTTTGAGTCCATCATTTAAAGATGTTGTGACATGTTCTGCAGCCCCAGTAAAAGCAGGACTGGAGGTCTCAACAGCATGTATCACTTACCGTTCAGCTCAACTTTATTTATCTGGTTATATGAAGTTAGTGGCAAAGAGGACAATTACACATAGCAGGTATATACTATAAGTACCTGAATGTTTCATAGCAAATATCACCGGTGGATCCAGTGCACCTGTACACTGGATCCACTTTCTGAACTTTCTGGTAACATAATTTTAGCCATTTAAAAGGTTCAGGTTTCCAACCAGCAACCACTTTAATTATTTTCCTTCAGGGATTAATAACGTATTTTTGAATTGAATTTGAGTTTACATTGCACTAAAATTTAGTATTACCTTTAAAAACCCAGATTGGAGAAAGTTAGGGTTATATGCAAAATGTAAAATAAGAAAGAAATGAAGGTATTCTTATGTTTAGCTTCACTTTTGTTTCTGTGCAGACAATATGAACCCAACATGTTTCATGTTTTTGCTTGTCAGATTCTTTTTACTGAATGTTTTTTGGCAGTCATATAAACCAGTGAGTATATCAATAGACAATGTGGGGTTCAGTGTCCTGGCCATGGACATAAGGCATATGGCGCAGCTGGGGATTGATCCTCCACCCTTCCAACTGGAAGCACACTTTTATACCTAGACCTTGAGGTGGTTTAACTCCATCTTCCCAGCTGTTAGTGGGAGCCCACTCTGGAACCACCACCGAGTTCTTTCAGGCGTGTGTCCACGCAGCTTCTTTTACTCCACCTTCCTGGCTGTTAATCCTGATTTATGCTTCTAAGGACCTTCATCGTTGTTAGTGTTTGTGCTTATTTATGCATACTGACATGAGAGTGTATGGTGTAGCCTGCAGAGTGTGGTTACCCACTACGGTGTAGATATGCCGTTGGTTTGACGTCGAAGTATCAACCAGGTTTTTGTGAAAGCCTACTTCAAAGCCACCACATAGGTCCTCCAGGAAAAGACAAACTCCTAAGAGAAGCTCTCCTATGTCCACACAGCTCAGCTCTCCGTCATCCATGTGGCCTCACTCTCCAGCGGTTTCACTGTCCACCTTACCAATCCACACGGCTCAGCATAGCACGGCTTGCTAGTTCCCATGCACCTACTTCCAAAGGTGGCCAGAGCATACAATCCTGTGTCCGAGATGTCTCGGGGTTGGTGAGGGACACTACTCACTCCATCTCTCCACAACACTCCAAGCTCCATCATGGCCCATACCAAGGTCTTTGTCAGCACTAAAGCATCTGCCCCAGTCTTCACTGCTGCAAATCTTACCTAGGTCTTGGCTGTTACAGCAACCTCTGGTAGAGCTTGGAGTGGCCCTCCTTTGTTTATCTACAGGGAAGGAGGTTTTGTCTTTCCTTTACCGATCTCCAAGGATGCCCACAGTGCCTCTCATCCTTGTGTGCCATATACCTGCTGTCCCAGACATGTCTCCAGTTCGGGGCTCAGTCTAAATTCCAGTATTAGTCCCAGATTTGTATTCACTTCACTATCTGCTGACGCTGCCTCTCTTTGCTCCTGCCTCAGAACTCTGAACTCAGACTTTGACCCTAATCCAATTCCAAAACCAGACCTTGACATTTGTCCAGCTCCAGACCCTGACCCAGTTCCAGCTCCAAATCCTGATCCAGTTCCAGCTGTAGCCCCAGTGGTAGGCTCTGCCTCTGACACCCTCCCTGTCTCAATCCTCCAGTCATTGCCCTTCCACCTGTTATGGCTTTGCTTTGTTTGGGACAAAGACAAGGTAGACACACTCAAACCCCTAAAACCAGCTGCTATGAACTGTGGTATTTTGAGCAAAGCATGTCACAGACATGTCATTGATACCTTAGGGAACTGTACTTGTAAAAAGAACAAGTATAAAGTCTCCCTTCAATACTATGGATTTTAAAAACTAACAAAGCACTCAGTAATCTAACGGTACATCTCGAAGGAGGTGACATGAGAAGACATCAGAATCACAGAATGAGTCAGAGCACCGCCCACGGTGTTCAACTACAAGCTGAATTCTGAGAGGTGAAGTGCAAAGAAAATAGCAAAGTAGAAAACCACCTGGCAGATTGTCACTGTGGTTGTACAACATAGAAACAGACATTTGAAACCAACTGTACTGAAGCAGACAGAACCAGGCTCCACATGTGAGTGATTATGTTCAGTATTTCCTAAACTTGTTAAAGGGCTTCTCGGTTTGAGTGTGAAGTGTTTGATCTCTGTAAATGTACACAAAATCTCAGAAAGGACTGTTGGTTTCAGTTTCCTGGAATCAAAGGTCACAATTAGGTACACTCATATGAACCAGAGAAAAGAGATTTGAAATCTTTCACCTAGGAAACACTGTTCTCACTCGACACTTGGCTCTAAACCATCCTAAACACACTTAAAACATGATTTAAATAATGAGATTGATTAGACTGGAGTCAACTAAACTTTCCACATGTATGGTTGACACTACAAATTAAATGTATTTTTAATATCTTCTCAGTTAGGCAGTAATCCTGTAATCATTTCAGTAATCCTTTGCACCCAGATTTGCCTTACATCATAAAGGCCTGTTCATATCCCGTCGTGTTGCTCTCTTGAACACATTTCGTTTGAATTTCAAGGTTCGCCATTTAACTAATTAAATATTGATGAATAATTAGTCTCAAACTGGTCATTTTTAAACACATGGCAAATAGATTCTATTGATACAGTACGTCTAGCTGTCAACCATTCAAAATGCAATTTACAGTAAAAACCACATTCACACATACATTTACACAGCACTCTTTTCGTCAATAGATTAAGAGTATAGGAATATACGTGTAATACTCCCTTGATCATTTCTAAATTAAAAAGGCGACGCCAGACCCTGTATTTAGAGAGCCTTGACGCTTCCTATTAATCCCAGTAAACCACAAAAAAAAAAAAAAAAAAACCTGCTTGGAAGATGGTCCTTAGTGCAGAGGAAGTAATAGAGCCAAAGGCTATAATAATTATTTAATCCCAGAAAAAGACTAAATTTGCTTCAACTCAGTTCCATTGAATTCAAAAATACTTTAATAATCCCCAAAGGGAAATTAATAAAATAGATAAATAAATAAAAACAGACCTGATTTCATTTTAGGTTTTGCAAAAGGAGTATTGAAAAATATTGAAAATGAATTTTGTACAACATTGACAGTTTTTTCTTTTTTGAGGGTTCACTCGTGTGCCTAGAAGTATTTTGATAGTACATGTGATTGCCATATGATCTCTAGCCTCAGTGGCTCTCGGAGTTTAAAGAGATATTTTTAAATGAGGGTGAGTTTTCCACAGGGTGATTGAATAGCTAATTGTAGCTATTCCCCTGTTTACAGCTAATCAAAGAGTTGGGTTTTTTTCATATTTAAATATTAGTTTCAGTTTCATTTGAAATTTTTTTCTCATTACTTTGGAGGAGTGTCATGTAGCTCCCATGGTTCTACATCCCAAATGTTGACAAAAACCATCCCAAAATAGTTTTGGACTCCTGCCAGGTCATCTGTTTTGGTGGTAAACTCAGACGTGACTGCTGCATTTAGCTGACACTGGGTTAGCACAAGCTGCCGACTGATTTATAAAGGTTTTTAGGATAATGATAACTGATGAGGAAGTGATGAAGGCTAGCCATTAGCTGAGCCAACTTCCAATCAAAAGTCTATAACCCAAATCAAAAATAATGATACTGCTTTATATAAATTCACCTTTATTTATTTATTTATTTATTTAAATGTATTGCCCCCAATAACTGTCATGGATCTCATATCTTGCCATGTAGACCAATAAATTGTTTTTTTTAAATCTAAATATAATTTCTGCCGCAAAGTTAGATACAAGGGAGTCAGTCTGCAATGATTCCCTTTTGGGGCCAACCCCCTGTGGTCAATTGATGAACTGCAGTTTTTGTTACCTCAAACTGGAAATTAGTTTGTTGGTGTTTCTCATAGATGGTAAACATAAAGGATGAACCACTAAACCACATGACCTACTGGTTTCAGAAGAGCGGTTTTGAATTCTCTTTTTCTTCATATATTATGCAACCATGTTGCCTGGGAAACCAACAGGAACACACCCACCGACACTGACACTGGGTTAGCGCAAGCTGCCGATTGCTTCACGAAGCTTTGTAGTATAATGATGATTGATAAGGAAGTGATAACGGCTAGCCATCAGCTGAACTGACTGTCAATCACAGAAATAAATTTATTGGTTTATATAAACTCTCCTGATGCGATGGTCATTTTTTATTTTGCCATCAAGTCAAAAGCCTAGATGGTATTTTCCACTATAAACGTCTGACGGCAGTTCTGCAGATATTTTGGTATTTCAAAACCGGTTTTCAGAAACCAATGGGTCATATGACCAAATCCTTTGTCCATTGTTAAACACACTCCACGGTCTGAACATCATAAAGAAAATAAACAAGGGAAAGCTGGCAGATCGGAACCCACACCGCCATCTAGTGTTTGGTGGTGGTACTCCTTGGTTGCTACTTGTAACCACAAATTACGCCTTTCATTTTGCCTTAAAAGTTGAAAAATGGAATTGGGAATGATGTCACACATGAAATGATGGCATTCCTGGTGCTAAGTCGGAAAAAGCAACGACACTTGTTGGAAAGTCACGCTATGTTGTTTAACAAAGTATTTAGGCTACAACCCTTTCCAAACATCATAAGAGCTGTTGTTAGCAAAATAATCTATGACAATGGTGTACAGAGTACTTAGTAAATACACGACTAATGACAAAAAGCAAACAGTGCTGTGTGTATGTCTGTCTTAATGTGGATAAACTACAATATAACTGTTAAAAGGAGTAAATTAACTCTTTGTGTGCTCTGTTAAAGCGACTGTTCATGTTGGATTCTGAAGAGAAAGCAGGCAAGTATTTCAAGGTTTCAGGGGATTTTTTCCAGCTGAAAAATTCTCACTTCAGAGTATAAATAAAACCCTAAAAGTCTGTCATTTTAAAGCATTAGATAGACTCAGTCCTGTAAACTGGCTATTCATAGTTGTTTGCAACAAGATGATCATATTTCTGAGCTTATGCTTTCCCTTTAACACACAAACCAGATTTTGATGAACAGAGATTGTGGCACCCCTTCTGCAGGGTGGCCACTCCAAATGTAAACAAAAGGTGGCAAAGAAAAAATGAATTGTTGTGAGCGATGAGGAAATGAGCACAATTAGAAGGACTGGCTCCGCCCAAACACTCAATTAGCAGCAATAACATGTTTTTCTGCTGAGCAGACACAAAAAAAAAAAAAAAAAAAGGGGGCGATTTGGGAGAAAACGAGGAGCCCCCAGTAGCGAACGTTGATGTAACACGACGCTTGTTGAGTTGCCATCGTCACATGGCCGGTGGAAATTTCCACTCAGAGTCTTGGCTCGTTAAATGGGAAGGGTCTTCAACTCTTGTTTTCACCAGTCCGCCTCCTCCCGTCCTCGCGGTAGCTGTGAGCAACTCTATCCCATCAGGTAAGACCCCACTTTATGTCAACTTTTTTTTTTTTTTCCTTTTTCCGAGCGTGCTCGTAATTATGTGGTTAATTCTGACCTCCATATTTGTTGCCTGGAAGCGGGCGGTTTGACTGAGCCCAGCTCGAGCCGACGGCGGCCGGGACGCAGCTTTCCTCACAAAACCGATCGAAATGCCCGTTTGGTGGAGTTTCCAGCCGCTCCGTCCTGCTTTTCCTGTTCTTTTACGGATTTCTGTGTGTAACTGTAAACTCAGCTGAATGGACTGCGTGCTTCCTGCTGCGTGGAACCGCAAAGTTTAAAAAAAAAAAATTAAAAAGAAAAACCCACGTGTTTATTTATTTATGAGAGGGATTTTACTCTGACTAACGGGGGTTGTTTAATGTCTCAGAATTACACGTTTGTGAAGCAGTTGGGGGATGTTTTGAACCGAAAGCGCAACATCCATGGTCCAGTTGTGTTTTTGCATCTGTGCTCTGTTTCTTTTCCGCCTTTTTCAATTGCTGAAGAGGAGGAAGAAAAACAAAACAAAACAAAAACAGAAACCACAACTGCTTAACCGATGAGTACTGATCAATACTGGGAAAACATGATTCAATTTCAATTAAAGGGGGGGGGGCAAATGGGATGCTGGTTTATGTAAGAGCAGACACATTGAGGGGCCCTGCAGAGCTCCCTGAGGACTAATAAATTTGTTATGACTGCAATCACAGGCTCCAACAGTTGTCATGCTTTGATGGAAAGCATTACACAATTTATTTATGTTGGATTACCTTTAACTTGTTTTCCGAAAACAAGAAAGCTCCTGTGATGACCTCAGACTGTCCCCAGATTCTCCTGCTTTAATCACGGCACAAGAAAAGCTTTTTCTTTTCCCTCTGTGTCATGCTGTGCATTTCGTTTAATAGAAACCCTCTGAAAGTACTTGACAGTGCGAGGAGGAGCGTATGACAGATTTTATCAGAAGCTTTGCATAGTTCTGCTCAGTGGTTGTTGCTTCTTCCTTTATTATAACCCTACTTTCTTTCCCTTGAACCAGTTTTACACACTAAAAGTGTGATTTAGATTCATCTGAAACACCACACCCTGATCTATTTGCAAACTTTCAAATAACATCTCAGGACTGGGAACAAAGCGTCAACTGTGCTTGTGCATGTTTAAGTGATGACTTAAGGATTTGTCAACGCGATTCTGCGCGTTTAAAAATACCCAGTTGCCACACAGTGACTATACATTTTTAAACCCAGCTGACTTGGCTGCGATTCTTATTCACATAATACCACCATGGTTCCCTAAATGAAGCTCCACATGCAGTTATATGAGGTGTCCAAGTTGAATGTGATGCTTCAAGTTGTGCTTGGGTAAAGTCTTGTTGCAAACTAAAAAATCATGAGTTATACAAGAAGGCTTTTAGTTTTGCCACTGCCACTTTTTTTCACAGGGTTGCAGAGTAAACTGAGCTGACAGCAGCCTGAGAATGCATAATCATTTCCTTTTTAGTTAAAGGGGTATTCCAGGTATATGTGTAGAACATTTAAGTCTGCAAGTTTTTAAAAAGAAGGCTTAACCATAAACACCTCTGACTGTTACAGAGACTGGTTCATCCTCGGATCCCTTCAACTCAGACTGTAATCCCCCCCACCTCCCAGCTTCCTCCACAGACCATTTATTTTTTAGCCTATAAAAATCTTTTCAGAATCTCTTGGCAGGTAAATTGGTCTCTGTCTCTAGAATTGATGACATACCTCTTAAATATACTCCCCCTATAGAGTTTGCAGCATTTATTTGAAGGCAGACTGGAGGTTTTGAACAGACTGTTCTCGAGGGCTTGCTGTGGGACTGCAGAGTTCCCCAAAGAACGGCATACCATCAAGCGCTTGGTCTCTGGTTGCATTTGCACCAATTATAGGAATACGGAAGAGGTCTAATGGCTAGCTTGAAGTTGGTAGACAAGTAAAGAGCACACCATAGTTCCTCCATCAAATAGGAGCCTAATAAAGCCTTTGTCTCAGTCAGTTAAATCTATTTCATTTTTAAAAGGTTGAAGTTAAAGGAGATATATTATGGGCTTACAAAATGCTGATGCATTCTGCCAAAGTATTAATGAAATGTCTCAGACATAATCAGTCAAAAATACTACAGGAAACTGTCGCAAATGTCCACTTCTCAACTGTGACTTTACATGTCTGGTCATGGCTGACAGTTTTAGGGGTGGAGTCAGCCATTCTTCTTCACTCCAACCACTTCCTCTGTGGGTTGTTCTCCTTTTTGAAATTGCCTTTCCAGCTCCACACTTCCCACTTCCAAGGTACAGAAAAATGCAGAATGATGTGAAGATCAGTGGAAATAAAGATTGGTGTCATTGACACGTGTCTCCATAATCAAGAATAACCCTGTGAAAGTAGCCTTCAAGAACCTTTTACGGGACAAAAAGCCTCCCTTTAGTAGGAGAGCTACTCAGGTTGGTCAACAGGAACCTCCTGGTGGAGGGTCGCTGCTGATCGGGGTTGCGATATTACGTTCAGCATTCTCACATGGATAGAAATCATGTAACCGCAACTCATTTGAAGCATTTGGACCTGAAACAGGTTGATACGAGTATACGTGTTGAAGTTGGAGATCACAAGAAAAAAAACAATAGATGGACCAGCGAGTCGGTTCAGGTTGTGTTGGGGTATGCAGAGGTCTGGCTAAGTTGTGTGTGTTTTTTTTGTCTTGTTTTTTTAAATCTCAATTGCTATGACCGTGACAGATTTTTAAAAAAGTACACATACAGACACAAAAATAACAAAAGTAGCATCTGTTTACATGTTTCTTCTTCTCCTTCATTTAAGTGTATGCTGCTGGCCATTTGCGAACAGTAAAAAAATGCAAATTACCGCCACCTGGTGGTTGGCTGTGCTATTTTTCAGTCAACTCTTCTTGTGTGGCCCCAGAGTGTAATGGAGACACGCCGGCTGAAGGGCCCTGTTAGAGGTTCCTGTCTGGTGGATTTACCCTGATATCTACTGCTAGTGGAAACACGCCTGACGATT
Organism: Zenarchopterus dispar; assembly: GCA_028564865.1. NCBI lineage: Eukaryota > Metazoa > Chordata > Actinopteri > Beloniformes > Zenarchopteridae > Zenarchopterus > Zenarchopterus dispar. The sequence continues at coordinate 15,458 of JAOWBL010027137.1, forward strand.
CTACTGGATCTGTGATGTCACAGTACTTTCTAAATTACAGAGTCTTATAATCACTTCAGACAACCAAATATTTTTCATTATCTTACCTCGGTAAGTACAGATAACTGTTCACATGTTGTTATTTAACTCCCACCCCCAGCAGGCTCTGTGTAGGTGGTGTGTTCATGTTCTTAACTATCATCACTTCCTTTACTCAGCATATGGACCAGTCACCACATCCTTGTGTCAAAAAGTTTTTTTTATGTTGGGAGTATCTACTCTAAATGCAAGTGAAAAAGAAGTTCAGCATACCCACTTTCTAGTACTTTTTGATACAGATGCAGAAAGACAAAGTACCTCCTCGAGTAGTGCAACTTAAACTGCTTTTTGGGAATCATTGTTTGTTGCCGACAGAGCATTCATGCTAAAATAAACTGCTGTGTACTCAGGAAGATGCAGTGAACTACAACAGCTTGTGGGTTATCTTGTGAAGCAACTGGTTTCACGAGATTTAAAAGATTAGAATCACAAGAAAGTCCAGTTTCTTGCACCCTTAAACGTGTGGCTCCAGCAGAAAACCTGTGACTTTCTTAGCATCCTACACAACTATAGGTGTGACAGTAGTCGCCGTCGGAAGCTCCATGTGTGATGTTTCATCTAAGAGGTTAAAGTTTGTGACTTAGAGGGACGGATGCTAAATTGAACCACATGCTAAATAGTGTTTTTGAAAGTGCTTACCCATTTAAAAGCATTTTCCATGAGCAAAGTCAGGCAATTACTGGTAGATATTTTGTAATAACTTGTAATAACTGATACCACTTCAATCAGTACTAGGAGTAATAATAGAATAAAATGTAATTTAGCATTTGTTTGAGGTTATTTGTGCTCACAACCCCAAATGAACACAAAAACGTACCAAACGGCAAAAACAAGGAGCAGCTAAGAGAACATGAGCAGTGTCCTATTTGTGTGCGGAGAAGTGAACCACAACCCACTTCTACTGGGTGAGAATACTTGAGCCATCCGGCCGACGTTTCATACCTGTATGAGAAGATGAAAAACAACCGTAACCCAAACTAGAAAAAATTGAAATGCTTTGCAAAGATTTATACACACATATTTAAAAGAAGCAACAACATACATTTAGTGTGACTTTATAAACAGGAGATGATTCATTGTAATTTCATTTGTTAATTTATATTCATTTTAAAATTTCAAAACGGCAAAACATTTAAAAGAAAAAAGTTTAATTAGAGGCAATTTAGAATGGGGGCAGTACTGTTTCTCCATAAATAGGAATGTGCATGTATAAATTGTGGATGAAATGAATTTAGGTGATTAATAATATGAATTCCTGGTCTCCTTTCCCAGAAGAGGAAACTTGGCTTTGAAACCAGAAAAGGAAAAGGTTTTAGGAGTTAATGGTGCTATTAGAAAGTGGGATTGTAAAAACTGAAGTTGACAGAATAAAGTGAATTTTTTTTTTTTTTAAATTTTGCCCGCCATTCCATCGGTCTTTGATTTAGGGTTGTCCCAATAAAGGAAAGATTGCGCTGAAGCTGGGAGGAGGCCGGTTCGCGCCTCACTTGCAGCGCAAAGTTCTGAATGGCAAATGTAGGTCAGCTCCTGCTGTGCGGCTGATGGCTGAGGTGCCACCTGTGGTGGAGGTGTTGGCTAAAGTAACTTGGAGCTCAAGTGAGCAAATGAGCCGCATGCCAGATGTCGGATTAGTTTTAAAGGGCTGGGTATCACTGACACAGGGACGTGCAGCACCACAAAGGGTAGACGCTCTTGGCAGTTCTCCAGAACATTCTCAACACGTTGAGTTGACACATTAGAAAGCAATCCTCGATACTGTGCAAGAAGTTGGCTACATCTGCTTCCAGGATTCCATAATTCACAAATTTGGACTGTGCACTGAAAGTATCATTGACCAATACAAGAAAATAAACCATGATTCCTTTTTAAGAGTTATCTTCTTCCTCAAAAAGGGATTTTGGTGTCTTGCTGGAGGTCCTGCGCGCAGGGTGGAGGTATGTTTGCTGACATAGCTGTTTCAGCATGTTCTTCGCTTCACAGAAGTTTTTTTTTTTTTTTTTTTTAACGAGAGGTTGCAGAACTAGTCCAGTGAGAACATTTATAAGACTTGTGACATGGTAAGAGTCATTTTTGTTCAAGCAAGCCTCAGATGCAAGGCTCTTCTCTTCTTTTAAAGATAATTCATTAATACTTTGAATTTCCTGTCGACATTCATTGAGTTTATTTTAGCTGCTGCATGAAAACATGTTAAAAAATGAAGTATTATTAAAATGGCAAAGCGTTTTATATTTTGTATAGTAGTAGGTGAACATAGAGAGCATTTTTCTAAGAAGTTTTGTTGCAAGGAAAGTTTTGAAAAATGTTTGTGTCTCTATTGATTTTTTTTTTTTTTCTTTTTTGGTTAAGCTACAAACTAACAGTTGCTTAAATTTAATTTAGTCCAAATTAAGCAAGGCAAGAAAGAGATCCCAAAGGGTGCATCGAACAAACATTTGAATAATCAGTTCAGATATAGCTCGTGCTCTCTAATTAAAGCTATCACAGAGGTAATGGTTCCTCTTTATGCACCGTTTGTGTTAAGTCACAAATCCATCAATACTGCATGCTATAACTGCATTATAAAAGAATTTTACAATTGCTTGTGAAGAATGTATTTAAATAAACTTTAGTGCTGTGAATTAAACTATTTGTACCTCAGTCATGACCTTTAGTAATGTAAATATGTCTTCCTGCTGACAAAGGACCCAGTGGCACTTTATTGCAGGTGATTTATTTAAAGGCGATGTGTCAGCTGTGTCATCTCAGATTTCACTTTAGATTTGCTGAACTGGACACGTGGTGGAAAATGACGCAGACGTTTTGAAACTTGGGTCCGTTTTAATAAATTGGCTACCACGTCTGAAGGTAATTTAGCAAAAGGAGAAAAAATCCTCTTGGATTTATTAGTCATCTTGTCTTAACTTGTCACTTATGCTTCTCTAAATTCCAAGCTGAAGCCACACGTTTGACAAGAAATGAATATTGTTGCAAAAGCTGATGCTGCCGTCATTACTGGCACACATGAACAGACAGGTCGATACTAACTGATAAGATGAAGAACTGAGAGGGCTTGAAAGGTTCACTGTTGGTTTGGGCACACTATGGTTATGTACAAAAGGCCATTATAATGTGTACTCAAGGTCAAACAACCTGCAGCGTCATAATTTTTTTTTTTTCTGGTCCGTGGCACTATGTGATTTGTTTTAGAGAAGTCACAGACGTCATTAGAAAATTCTGTTAGTTGTTTCTTTCAGATGATCAATGTACCTCACCAATTACAAATCCTGAGACCAGTGGAAATGTTTTGGGGCTGTGTTTTACAAAATACACGTAACTACACGGCGCTCATTACAGCATTAGCCATGGGTTCAATTTGTGAGGGAAAAAAAATCATGTTTTTTCTAAAATAATCTTCTCAGGTCTTCATGTATAAGACTCTAAGCTGAAATGTCAAATGCAGGCAGGTAGAGATCGGGGATGCGGATTATTATCGATAACTGTTTTCCAGTCATGTGGAATTTGATCTTTCTTTCTTTTCTTTTTTTTTTTAAATAACGAGGATTTCTTGAAGCAATGTGCTGAATTTCACTGTTTTGAGGGTACCAGCAGGGGGTGCAGTCAAAATAATTAGCTTCTAGACTAGGAGCACAAGGCTACCATGGAAATCAAAAGTAAATATGAAATGGACAAAATGACGAGGTGGGGGGTTGTGGGATCATTCAAAACGAGAAAATAATTGGTAAAAACATAATGAACTTCACTCAGTTCACCTTTTTTGATTTTATTTTATTTTTTCTTTTTCAGAAAGTGAATGGAGTGAGGTCCCTCAGGCTGGTGTAGTTAGCAGTATCTTAGCACCCCTGCAGCGTCAGGACTGGCAGTGCAAATGTTTCTCACGGCTGGACTGTCCATCTCTGGGCTGCTTTCACTCCTGAGCTTATTTTTCTCAACAAATGCAGTTAGCTTGAGTTGGATCATTAATGCCGGGGGTGGCGTTTGAATTTTAATATTTTATGGTTTAGCTTACAGCTTCTGACTCTGCTATGTTAGTTAAACTCATTTTCCTTTGTTTAAAAAAGAAATTTCTAAAAATGCTCTTCCCTATTAGGGATGGGTTATGGTGTGACAGGACAAAACATGTGGCGTTCAACTACGTCAGAATGTTTCAGTGGTTGTTGTGAACAGACACACTGTTTGGCGTGGAATAAAGCCAGCTGTCATGCTCATAGATGCTGAGATACTGGCTCTTTCCCAGCTTCTTCCCTGTCTGAAATGGGAGTAGCTTTTGTTTCAGGAAGCTGGGGAGGTGTAAAGAGAAGTGTAGATGCTTCCTGAACCTGTCTCACCATCTAAAAAGCTTTGTGTACAAAGTGGGTCGATGTGTTGGATATTAATGTTTATTCTGGACCAGATGTGTATATATCTGACACAGAGGAAAAAATAACACTCCTTTTCTGGAAAGATCAAGCCTTTGAAATGATGCAGTTTCAAAGTTTCTAGCCAACGACAGCTCTTATGACTCCACTGTAGATGAACTTGAAATATGCAGCACAACAGTACGAAGCGGACCGGTCACATGTGTTATAGTCCACGATGAACCAACTTGTCATTTTTGTGGGGAGGTGCATGTCAGGCTACTGTGGAGGGTTCAACACAGGTACACTTATAGAGTGGGCATACGCTGTAGGTTTGATATAAATTTAGAACCGGGTTTGAGTGGGCCTCAGCAGTTACGGGGATTTTACAGAAACATTGGAAAGAAAGGTTGGGAGTTGGCGTTTGATTTTTATGTCCAAACAACTCTGCTAGGTCAGTGCCAATAGAAATTAAACAAGCCAAACATCTGGAGTCCATTGGGGAATCCATATCGAAGCTGTGATATAGCAAGACATCATATGATCTGACCTTAGGAAGGGAATCTGAATCCGTTCTTCTGCAAATGGCCTTTTTTATTTGTGTTCTGAACAAATTGCAGCACAAACAACTTTCACTGATTCTTTTCTCCTTCCATGACTTTTCAAACAAATATTTTTTCACATGTGTAGAGCTCTTTTTCTGTGTGCATGTTTTGTTGATAAACTATGGTTTTAGAGGCTAGTTCAGTGACCAAGTCATCAGATCCTTTTGTGTTTATAACTCTCCATCAGTGATCAGTCATGTAATGTGAACAGGGGAATGACTTTAAGACTGACAAGTATACGACAGCAAGTCAATATATCTGAACCGAGCAACAATTGTCCAACTCTGAAGATTATATATAGTCTGAAATTAGCCTTCCTTTTTGTTTGACAGTGGAGGGCAACTTCAAAGTTACCACGATGTGAGTTAGTCTGTTTAACTGAGTCGTCTTGAAGCAGTGCTAGGGAGAGAATCTTTCTTTTACATTTTTAAAACACAGAGCAGATATGTGAACTCAGAGGCTCTCAATCTAAATGCCACATGATTTATCTGGAGCTGAGATTGAGCAAGTGTTAAATGCGTTTCTGCAGATAAGACTGACGAAGCATCATATGACGCATGATATAACGTTGTTGAGAGCTGAGAGATTTGGCACGCAGAAGACAAATATCTGTTGCTTGGGCCCGTGAAATTCTTAGAGACTTCTATAAGTCTTCTTAAACATACGTTTCCTTTACAAGTTCCCTTCTATATTGTCCTCTGGAAAGCTATTGTTTTGGTTTGGTTTTTTTGTACTTGTTAAAGGTGACAACCAGCTGGCAGGTCTGGCTAAAATAAAAGGTCTTCAAATTCAAACTCTTGACCATCTCTGACGTAGTTATTGAGGTCAATCGGTAGATAATACTTTGCTCTGTTGTGCTTCTTTTTAGATGTTTTGTTCAAAAGGAGAGGTTAATAACCTCTTTATCCTTGACGAAAACATCCTCTCGTTGTCCCTTGTTTACAAGCTGATGTTTACGCAGTCTTGTTATTCTCCTGCCACAGAAATGACTCGACCATGTCGGAGATCTAGTTCAAGACTGGTTTTTAAATAACATTGTCAAGTTTTAAAGAACCTGAACTGTCGATAAATAATGATTCCTCTTCACTTTTAGAGCTTTAACAAACCCTGTTGCGAAACTAAAAATGGACACTTTTGAAAATTAAAGTATTAATGGCACAGTCCAACTAAAGGTTCCCCCCCAAAAATGGTCAAATTTGTATTCCTGGAAAAAGAAAGTTGGTTTTATGCTTGTAGCAGAGAGACGTGGGTACAGAGCAAATGGCTGGAGTGATGATTATTAACTGGAAAGAGTCAGTAGAAAAGTCAAACTTGGAAAGAGTACATCCTGTTCCCGACAGAACCATGGGTAGGTACAGTGACGACTTGTTTCTAGTCTCTGCTTTAATATAAATTGACACTTTTGCAGAGAACAAAATATGCCAGTGCTTTTTGACCATAACACGACTTCTCGGTGTCTTTCTTCAGACTCTCTGCCTCGTGGTCCGTCTCTTAAGTGCTCAAGTGCACACTTCAGATCACAGATTGTGAAATAACTTGTGGTTTTATTAAACCTTTTCCAGATAAAGGTGACTAATTTGCAAAAGGTACGTCATATAGTGTATGAAGAAGTGCACAAAAGTGTGTTTGCGATGAACCCGTATAATTTAACAGGTATCTGTAAAACTGACAAATTTTCTCATCCACGCATTGGATGAGAAAAGGTTAAATAAATATCGATGCACTTTATTACTTGCTTTAATTAATTTGATTCATGCTTGAAGAAGGCTAATAAAACGCTTTTGAAAGGGTGTCATATTTTAGGGACGTCAGTATACCTTCATCTCAAAGCAATGCCTCAGACTTGGCTCATAAATGTATGAAGTTTAAAACCCCCCGGAGCTGAGAACGTCCCTGTTTGATTAGTCATGGGATCAGCAGCTTTGTAGTCATTGTCAGTTTCAAAAAAAAAACAAAGAAGAAGAACAAGATCACCCTTGAAGGGACTGAGATGGTTGCTGCAAGCGAAGTGTGGTTGTTGCAATATCGATACCTTAATCAGAAATACTAGAGAAAATAAAGGGATGGGGGATTATTTACATCTGTGCACCATTTCATACCACGTTATCTTTATGAATAGAATACCTTTTTTTGTTGCTCTAAAAGTCAACATAGGAAGTTTGTGGTTTGCAATTTCCCGTTTTGAGTCATCAGGTAGCGAAGCAGTTATTCTTATATAATGGATTTTCTTTATTTCTAAGTATCTTCTAAATTAGATCATCTCTTAATTATATGAATTAACAATAGCAATGGAGTCAAATCAGTACTCGGTGTTGCCCAAAGTTCAGGCTTCTGAATCGGTATTAAAAAGAATAGTTTTGGAGTATATCCAGTAAGAAGAGGTGACTTTTACCTAGAGGAGACATTGAGAGGCTGAAAAACCTCGTCTCTGGGCTTCAGCACACCCAGACAACAGCAAGTACAATGCAGACTTTTTAAAAAACTATTTCCAGCATGATGTGAAAAGTTGGCTGAAGAGGAAGATGCTACAATTTCAAACTTTACAGCACACAGATTATTGATCGTTGTTAGTGTGTCATATTCCAAACGATTCTCTGAACATCACGCAGTTGTAGAAAACTTTTAGTTCAATCAGCTTAATCAACTTTTATCTTTTGACTTTAAAAGTTTTTTCATTTTCCCGAAACCAGGCACATAGAGTTAACGGAATTGAGGAACAACACCATGCTACAGTTTGTGCCTTTTTAGAGCTTGTGTTTGTGGATGCCTCAACATTTGGACAGTATTACAAAGTTAACAGAGATAATAACCCTTTATTGACACAAACATAACCTTGGGCACTGTCGTAGCCCATCAGTTCTTCCCTCTGATTGGTCCTCCTGTGGCACATCCTACACTCTGAACCACTGACTATCACCCACGGTGCATCTGGGCATCTCCTGTACATGAGTGTGAGCAGATGTGTGGGGGTGGAGTTCTGTGGCGAGTCTGGGTGTACATCTCCATACGCAGTTGTAGCTCCATTAAGCAGTTTAATTGAACTCCTTCTTTTGTATTAGTATACTTGCACGTGATGGGAATTGATTTACCGACCAAAGTCATGAGGATCCCACCAGGCCAGGTTCTGACCCGCTTTCAGCTTGTTACCACACACCAAAACAAGAGATATATGTTTAGTTTAGTTTATAGATTTTAATCGGAGTGATGCCAGACAGTGAAATGGACACATGTTCTAATCTCATCAGTCCACATCTGTTTGACCTGTACTTTTGAATAAAGTGGTCAAGTGGGTTGTTGTCTGATCTTTTCTTAGAACAACTGTGGGTAGTTAACATGCACAGGCCATCCATCTATCTCATTTTTTTCTTTAGACAGACATGTAAGTGCATGTGAGCTAGAGGGATGATCACTTTTTTCTTTACTCTTCATCAGAAGGAGGAGTCTCTGACAGTCCTCATTGGTCGACAAAGGCCCTCCCTCCTCACTTTTAAAACCCTGCCTCCTTACCTGAACTGCAAAAGTGCCACAGCTCCTCACCTATTCACTGGTCACCCGTCTCTCTTCTTGACATAAATTTCCTCTAAAACGAACATTTCCTCTGAAAGGAGAGCTCGCTGAACTTCTTGAGGACTCTTTCAGTAAGTGAACATGATTATTTTATTTGAAAGGCATAGATCGTACTGTGTGTGATTTTTAAGAACACAGAAAAATGGTTTTTGTGTTTAATTTTTTAAAGAGTTTCCTGTGCAGAAATGGGGTTTTTAGGAGTGTTTACTTGACTCTGGGAGCTGGTCTTGAGTGTGTTTGAGGAAGACGCTGCAGCTTATATCAGCACTTATCTTGACCAGTTTCAGCATTGTTGCTGGAGGGCATGTTGGAGAAGGCTGATGCAAGAGTGTGTGCGCCTGCAGAATGGGCGGATTAGCTGTTAAATTGGTTCAAGCAAATCTTTAATTTTCAGTTTTTTAATCTGAACACATGTTAGTGCAGAAATGATAATCTAGCAGATATTTTGCAAAGCAGAAGTTTGCAATACTTGAACTTCTCCAATCTCGTTATGGTTCGTAGTATGCATGAAAGACTTGTATGCCATATCTGCTATATCTGTACAATATTTGTTGCCAATTTGAGCCTAAACTTGCTAAGAATGAGTTTGTGCTGGCAAATGTTAATTCTGGAGATTTCCAGCAGGAAGTGGGACTTCTGGTAGGTTTGTTTGCTTCTCCTGTTTTTAACGTCACAAGTCAGAGTTTATCCATCTTCATGTACGTTTCGGCTTCATCAGCACATAGGGCTGATGAAGAACGACCATATAAAAACCAAGGACCATAGCGATTGTTCAGTTTTGCCTCCTCATGCACTTTTGAGCCTTAAAAAATCAGCATAAAACCTTGCAAAGACCCAATGAAGACAAACATGGAAATAAGAGAGCTCAAGACATTCAGAGCTG
>JAOWBL010027148.1:0-31116 GCA_028564865.1 Zenarchopterus dispar
GTGTGTGTGTGTGTGTGTGTGTGTGTGGTGCACAGACTGAAAATAGGTACACCAGATGGAGCTACTTCATTCTTTTTCTTTTATATCCAATAGAAGTTATCACTGGATGGTGTAAACCAGTAAAACCCTGCAGACTCCAGGTTGGCTAAGCTGAATAATGTAAACACTGAATTTAAATCCATGCCTTCCTTAAAATTCTGAACTTCAAATGCCACTGTTAACTTGTTTTAATTTCTAGAGGTCACTAGTATACCAGGATAAGAAAATAAACCCCAGGTGCGAGAATTGAACATGAACATGAAATATATTGGGTTTATACTATCTGCAAATAAATAAAACTTTAAAATATTCTATTTATTTTCATGAAATATTATTATTATCATCATCATTATTATTATTATTATTGGATTGCCCTCATTGTCCTTGCTTTTTCTTTTTTGGGGCTGTACATATCAGAGATGCTGTATCAGTGTATGTATGTGTCTGTGTGTGTGATTGAATTGCACAATACCAAACACAATGTAAAATGCTTTGTAAAGCTTTGTTACATTTGTGTAGGCAAGTTACTATTTAAAGTTGAGATCATGGGTACAAGTCTCTGAAATGAGTTTTCTCTACAGGAGGCTGGAGTCTCTCTTAGAGAAAGGGGGAAAAGTTCAGATATCCAGGAGGGACTCGTAGTAGAGTCACAGCTCCTCCACATTTAGAGGAACAAGCTGATGTGGTTTGGACATCTGGTGAGGATAGTCCCTAGGTACCTCTTGGGGGGTGTTTTAAGTATGCCCAACTGGAAGGAGGCCCTGGGGCAGATCCAGGACATTCTGGAGAGGTTATATATCTTGGTTGCCATGGGAACACCTCAATATTCCCCCAGAAGAACTTGAGGAGGTGGCCAGGGAGAGTGAGGTCTGGATTTCTCTGATTAGCTGCTGCCCCCACAACCCGAATTCAGATAAATAGAAGTCAATGTCTCAATGAATGAAAGCTAACATTTAGCTATTTTGCCTTACCATGTATAGACTGTGTATTAAAACAACAGCAAAGTTTAGTGCCTTGAGTGATATCCAGGATTTTCCAGGATTTACCCTATTTTCATCTGTATTTGGGTGTGAAATATATATAATGTCTTTCAGTTGTAAAGATTTACATATCAGGATATTTAAAAACAAAAAGACATTACTATTACTGATTATCAATATATTACAGCTTCACATTATTTAACAAAAGCAAAACTAAAATGCAGATATACTGTGGGGAAAAATGAAACACATGCTTATTGCTACCATAGAAAATAAAAAGTAGCATCTGGGGGCTGCTAATCAAATTTTCTTGATTAACTGATCATAGGTAACTGTAACTGCTTTATATAAGTAAATAGTTTGGCACTGTATGGCAATGTCCTGCGTTTGACCATTTAGATTTGTGTTAACATGATAACATAATACTAGCATTGATCTCACCTTAGAGTCATTTGCTACTGCCCATCCATTTGTACATGGTTAAAAACTCATTTCCAAAGAATTTCGCCATCATTCTACATTAATAGAGTGGGAATTATTGAAGACAGTAGATGATCTTTCCATGAATGGACGTTCCAACACCCAAAAGCCAGGTCTTGCAATCTTCACAAAAAGTTTAACCCAAAAGCTAAAACTTGGACTCTAAAGGCCTTAGTCAGCATGTTAAAGTATAATTGGAAAAAGATTGTAAGTTTGTATTATTTGGAGGGGTTGCCAGGAAAAACTGTCTTGTTTTATCTGAACAAATCACAAGATCCACAGAGCAGCATCCAATGAACACTAAAGTCTAGATATTTGGCCATAATGAACAGTAACATGTTTGGCAAGAAACCTAACAGCTTGTATGCACAAACACCTCACAATGGAGGGTTATGATTTTGCTTTACTTGCAGCCAGAGGACCTGGGCATTTTGCAGTCACCTATGAACTGACTATGAACTCTTCTGAACATCAAAGAATTATGGTCAAAAGTGAGACAGATATCTGATAGACAAACATGGGGCAAAAGCAGGTCATACAACTGAGCAATGAACATCAGTATACCAGGACATCTACAACAGAATGAACTTTATTAACTGAAAGCTACTGAATTATGGAGTGCAATTATTTTTTTTGCACATCACTTGTCATGACACAGCAGAATGTCACTTGTTGTTCATTAACCTACTTTACGGAATACTGTGGATTTAATTTAATTATATCCTGATAACAATAATCCTTGCAACTGAATGCAGGTGTCCATTTGTTTCACTAACTGTAGGATCTGGTTGTGATGATTCAGCCAGACAGCAAGTAGCTGCACCAACTGACAGTGACAAAGAGGGAAAGACAGAAAAAAAATAAGAAGAACAAAGTAATGAAATAGTAGGAAAGAAAAAAAAGTAGCTATGTAACAAGTGGTGAGAGGGCCGGTGTGGTGTTTCTTGTTTGTAGTTCAAGGTCCAGGTGATTTTTCATTATGTCCTACATCAAAGTATTTTGTCAGAGCTCATCCTCAACTTGGGTTCATTTTCAAATAATTTTGTTCATTTCAATATTTTACTCAGAAACATGTGAAATTACAACCTATGTTAAAGTATCCCACAATTTGTCTAGAAGCTTTATTGTATTTAATGAATACAACATGAAGCTATGTGACTCAGGAGTCATAGATGGAATATTCCCTTTATAGTCACCAAGATTATACACTAAATTTGTTGGGTTGTTTTACTGTCAATACATAATGTCTGGTGAACAGCTGAAGACAGCTCCCCTACGTTATTTGGTTTCTTTTACTGATTGTATTTCCATTCAGTCCTCAGACTAAAAGGAATCCTCAGCCAAACCCTTTGAGCTGCCTGTAAATCAAAAGGTCAACACTAAAATAAGATTCATTATAACCCTGGCAATCTTATCTGAATGAAACATGTATAATTTGAAACTGAGAAAAACTTTGAGGGCCATTCTAACTTGAGCACATGAGTTGTTCAGTGTTTAAAGATCACTTCTGGTAAACAGCAGTAAAAAATGGGAAAAATGTGAAAAGCTTCTGAAGCAGCGGGGGTCTCCTGGAAAGATAAAGCCCACGATACAGCTCAACACAATGGTGAAAAGATGAAGAGAGCGTTGTTACAGCTGGATCCTTGAGGTCCCATGACATGCCACAGGTGGTCTCTGGATAAATGGATAAAAAGAGAACAAGTTATACTGGTGAAAACAGTCCGTCTGATTTGTCATCCATCTTTTCATTCTTTACTTTGACTCTGATATTGTGACATGTCTGCACACAGAGATCTAAAAATGCCACAAAAATAGAAAAAAAAACTCTCTTAACTTGATTCAACTTAGGAAACAATAAATAAAGCAACAGTTAATTGACCATGTGCTGAAAATAGTCTCCAGGGAAATTTTGTCTGTTTTTCCCTATATGGGTTTTTACAGATTTTTTTCCCATGTAGCTGTTCATATATCTCATATCTTGTGTTGACTAAAGTTGCAATTCTTTTGGGTATGTTTGTATTTTTTTTATTTATGTTTAATTTACCTAACTGAAAATTTACTGTAGTCACAGACAACATCTTGTAGTCAGTGATGAAACCTGAATATTAACACACACACACACCCACACATACACACTTACTCACTCACACACACACACACACACACACACACATCCCTCTGAGTTTGGCTGCAGACCCTCTGCTGTCTGGGTCACAGAGAACATCATGAGCTGCATTCACAATTGCTTTAATTGCACTTGTGTCTGTGTGTGTACAGTGTGTATATTTGTGTCATTGTGTGTATGCATGAACAGGTGTGCTAGATGGGGCCATGCCATGGGGGTCAGGACTAGCTGTATGCTTCATTGATATGTTGTGTGTATGACAGTGTGTGTGTATGCCTTGTGCCATTACATATGTTGTGTATGTGTGCTTGATTTTACTCTTTTAATTCTTTGTGTGTATGTAGGTTTGTCCTCTGGTATGAGGGTGTGTGTGTGTGTGTGTGTGTGTAAATGCATGTGAGTGTATGTGCATGAGCACAACTTGTCTGTCTAACCTGCAGCAGTTGGGCTGTCAGAGCTCTTACCTTACTCTCATGCCCAACCCTCAGGGCTGTATGTGCAAGTTCATGTTTGTTTGTTTAGAATTTAAAGGGAGTAGGATTACTCAGCCCTGGAGGCACCCATAGGGTGGTCACCTCACACACACAGGCTGTGTCAGTGATGGCCTTTGTTTGTTTTCTAAACTTTCTAGTTTGATTTGTTTGAAAATAAATATGTATAATAATGAACAAATAACAAATGTATGAAACCAAAATAAATTAACTGTTTTTGTGTGGTCCCCACTGTAATCACACATGACACAAAATTGTTAAACTAGACTAAACTGTTTCAGTAAATGAACTTGAAAGGTTTAGATTAAGGACAAGAACAATGTGGATCCATCTCTTGAATAAAAGTAAAGGAATTATTCACAAACGAAGAGATTTTGCATGTAGTGACAGTAATACCTCATCTTTTAGGATTAATACAAAGCAACACAAATAACTTTTGTTAGAATGAAATTATGTGTAGTAATATGTGCTAAGTGTCATCTAAAATTAGTGATTTTGCATCCTTTCTATCAACAAAAATCTAACTAACAAACAAACTAAACAACAATAACAGTCACTTTGGACCTGTTTATTCATGTTTACACATCAGCAGCAATGAAGCTAGTTCACAGAGCTGCACTGGTCATCATGGCAGAAGTAACTGATTCAGGAAAGTTATGGAAGACAAAATAAGAGATCAACCACTACCAAAGGTTTTTCATCAACATTGAACCAATACCAACCATATATAAGAAACCCATCAAAAGTCTCTGGAGATGCAATGATGCAAACCTCAAAGACTGTGGTCAGGTTAAGCAGCTCAAGCAGGTTGTTGGCAAAGATCCTATGAAAATTAGTCACTCCATGCTCCCTGACAACTAATGCTTTGGTGCTTCAAATTTCGGCTGCTCTGTTGACTGCTCTCAGACAGACTCAAGTCTTGTGGAAGAGTTTAAATGCTCCAAAACAAGACTCAAATTGACCCTCTCCAAGTCCTGGGACATAATCGCAAGGACTATAACACTAGCAATAATGACAGGTTGGAAATGCACCCCAAAAGAAACAGTGCAGCAACCTAAATCAGAACTCCAGCATACTAAAATTGTGTGCTATGTCCAAAATGGAAGAGAAGGTTTGGGCCTAAAGCAAGATAGACTGCTGTGGATCAAGGAACCTGTTATGTCTGGGGATTCTCACATCCTAACCCTTTTCTTCCCACAGCCAGCAGGCGGCGTGAAGACCCAGACTGCAACACAGCTGCACACAGTTAGGCGTGATCAGCCAACTACTTAAACCACCTGCATCGGCAGACCAGCGTGGGATTATTCCACAACTGTTGTGATGTTGGTCTACCCTGCCGTATGATCTGAACCGTAGTTGATGAGTAGTGAATCTTAGTTAACCTTTTCTACCCAGAGTGATGGTGACTTTCAGTTTCTGTGTTTTTTTCTTCTGCCCATGATTATGATGATTTTTTTTGTTGGAAGCTTACACTTAGTTTTTATTCCTTGGGTTTTTGAGGAGCTCTGGCTGTCTGGAAGGTGCCAAATAAAGAACTTTCTTTTATCCTCTGCGTCTGGGTCCAGGACTTGCCTAGCTGTAACAGAACCCCATCAAAGCAAAAATTGGTTCCTTGAGGTCCAGCACTAGGAGGAGGTCACAAAATGTGCAAAGGCTTTTTCACGAGCTTTGCAGGGGCAATGGGTGAAATGGGAAAGCTTAGAAAAAAGGAATTTCAGCTGGAAAGATCTATGGGAAATGGAAGCAGGTAAGATAAGGTTCGTGCTTAGACCCCCATACAATAGTCTAGGGAAGAGCAACAATACTGGTAAGTGACAGTCCTCCCAGTGGAGGGTGGCTGCATTCATTGCTCATTGCAACATCTAATGTCAAGCTCCTGAAGACATGCACCCAAGTCCTCCCCAATATCCATCCATCCACTTTCTATACCAGCTGAATCCAACTTCTGGGTCACGGGGGTCTGCTGGAGTCAATCACAGCCCATTGCAGGCGATAGGCAGGGGTACACCCTGGACAGGCTTCCAGTCCAAGTCCTCCCCAACACCATTAAGGAAATATCAGGGACTGTTGAGTGCTGCAGCCGGTGGCTGTGGGTCAGGAGGAAATGCCCCAGTTGGTCCCCAAGAAGCGAGGGACACACACAAAGGACCTGCTTCAACACAGGTGTATTCTGAGTAAAAGGCTGAAACACCTGATGATGCTGAGGCACAACAACTAAGGATGTATCCCTCGCATTTGCTGGTGGAGATCATCTGGAGCTAATCTTGTGCAGAGGACCTTCAAAGGTACATACTTACCATCATATCCATATTTTTTTTTTTTTTTAAATAAGTTTCTGTGTGAGGCTAAATGCTGCATAATTTTGTTATCAGCAGCAGGTGGTATGCCATAATGCTGTGTACAGTTAGTTTTGGCTAAAGTCATTATATAATGTTGTTTTCACTATGTACTGTGGCAGCCATAATTATGCTGGAAAAGTGGATGAAAAGGCAAATAGAAGTTTTTTTTGTTTTTTTGTTTGTTTGTTTTTTGTTTGTTGTTTTACAAGACACACCAGCAATGCCTAAAAACAGAGATGGATTTGCATGGGAATCAAATTAAATCATGACCCCTGTGTTTGCTACATAGGGCAGGTCATTTCCTGTGGAATTTTTACCTTACAAATCACAGATCATGGTGCAGTCGCACTGGATTAATATTGTGGATGTCCTCTGTAATTAATGTAAATTACCCCATATCATCTTAGCCTGGTCCAAATTGGGCATTAGACAGTGTCATCAGAAAAACTTAACCACCCAAATCAAAAAATACAATTAAGATGTACCAAATTTCCATTTGTTTATATTATGTTAACTAACTTTGTCTGTCTTTGTTCCAGAGGTGGGCAGCTTCATTGTGGCTGTGCTCCTCCCTGGTTGTGCTCTGGTGGCATTTTTCACCACTGACTGAGAGCTCACCTGAGAGGCAGACAAAAAATAGTTTTGAAAGAGACAAAAAAGAAACTTGATGGAAAAACAAACAAAAAAATGCAGAAAAAG
This sequence comes from Zenarchopterus dispar, assembly GCA_028564865.1. Lineage (NCBI taxonomy): Eukaryota > Metazoa > Chordata > Actinopteri > Beloniformes > Zenarchopteridae > Zenarchopterus > Zenarchopterus dispar. The sequence continues at coordinate 7,154 of JAOWBL010027148.1, forward strand.
GACACAAACCCCAATTCAAAAAGAACAGAAGCAAAAAATTGAGTCATGTGAAAGCTAATCTATGATGCAGTTGAGGCATACAAAACAATGTTATTATTTTTGTTTCAGCACTGAGCAAAAAAGTTGAGGATGGATATAAAGAGAGCACATATAAAGTAGGAAAACAAGGCAACATCAAGAAAAATAAATCAGAATGGCTTAAGTTGAAATGTTATTTGTTTTCTTTTTTGTAATTGGCTTGTTTATTCTTTGAGCCCAAACTGAAATTTGAAATTGAAACTGAGCATCAGGCTCAAACAAGTTCTCTTCTTCACTTCACCATGGTCTCTTAATTCATTCACAACTAAACATTTTGTAAATACTTCAGCACCCACACACACAAATTCACACATCAGTACCAGTTAACAAGCACTCTTTAATATCATAGAAAAACATGTAGACAGATTTACCATTTTATCTTTACTTTTTGTGCTCTCTTTGCTGCTCTTTTAATAAATGTACAGGGTGTACCAAAAAATTTTACATAATTTCGCAGGTCAATTTTGGCAATTCTTGTTGAAATAGCCTGAAATTTTCACAGAATGCATAGAAACCAAGATTTTATATTTAATGTTTTATTTTTGTTCTGTTTTTGGTGGACCCATGCCATTCACTCCCAAAGAGAAGTAATTTTGCATTTTGGAATATGCTCACACAGAGTCACCCAAGACTGTGCAGAATGCCTTAACTACCGACTTGATGTGTGCTGTGTCACAGGCGGTGCACATATTGAACACTTATGAAATCGATCTCACAATAAACTTATGAAATTGTTCAATTTCATTGAGCTAGACTTAGTAGTTTTCAAGATAATTGCTTTTAAAATTGTCTTTTTTTTGGGGGGGGGCACCCTGTATTATTAATGAAGAAATTACTGATGGACAGAAATAATGTGTATATATGTTTAGAAAAAGCACAATAAATACACAAGAAAAAAATGAAATGAAAATGAACATATTTGCCAAAAAAAGACAATAAAATATAGCTTTCTGGTAACAGTGGCTTGTTTTTGTGTTTTTCTAAACTGTGGCATAAAAATTTTGAACAAGCCATTTACACACAATCTGTTGTAGGTGAGACTGTGTCCATTCTGCCTGAGTTTCCAATGAGTGAGTACAGAGAGAGAATAGGTTGTCAAAGTTGATATACCCATGTCATGCCTCTGAGAAGGAAATGGAGGTAAAGTAATCTGAATTTGCTGAATGAAACATGCAAATACTAATAATGACAATACAGACTACCTGTGCTGGCTCAGACGTACATCAACACTCACCCACCATTCTCTCTATATACTCATACAAAGGGGGTATGAATGTTCATCAGTTCTGGTTTGAATGGATGGTGGTGGAGTGTTTTTTTTTTTTTTTTTTTTTTTTGTGATTTTACCAAAAATGAAACTACAATTGCTTAAAAATGGATGTCTTTCAATTAGTGAATGGAGCTACAGAAACCTTTTTGGGGACCATAGGACATGTTGACGTTTTGGCTACCTGTGCTATAAACTGATATAAACTCTGTTATAGCAAAAGAAATTCAGCAACAAAGCACATTTTTCTTAAGATTCTATTCCAAAATTGGTTTTTGCAGGAGGCAACTTATAAGATCTGAAGAAGAATATACCCACATTACTTAAGTCTTAAAAGAATTAATCACTTTTTTGTTGAATTAATGAAAGCAGAGCGCAGAAATGTTAGGGATCTTCTGCCAAAATATACTGCCAAAATACTGTTGTGATGCTGTCCTTCACATTATTAGTAAGAAAAATACCTAATTCTGATCTTCACATTATTATAGAACCTAGAACTATATGTCTTCTTGACAGACATATAGTTCTAGGTGGAACAGCCTGTGTGGATGATCTGATATTGTTACACATTTTAGAAATAAACGTTTTGATAAATCAGAAATCCATCTAAAATCTTACTTTGATCAACCACTTGAAGATCAATGTCATTAATTTGTGCATTTCACGGTGACTTTAAAGTCTATGAAGATGACACTGCTTCTAAAATGAAATATTCTTCACATCTGAGCTCTGTTTGTCTTGAAAAGTTGATAAACACAGGAACTAGCAAGGCTGCAGACATGGTAGAAACCATCCCTCTCATTTGCATCAAGTAATAGAAAACATGCACAAATACGCTAATTCAGCGATGAAATGAATTAAACAATCACTATGGGAGGCAAAAGCTCTTAGCTGATGAATCCTAATGAAATCTGACGGATAGTAATTATGCTGATATGGTTCTATGGACCTTAACCTTTTAACTAAAATACTGAGAAGTCTGCAAATCCCCCTTTCCATTAACACTTGAGTAGAGTATAGAGGGATGAGGCAGAGAAGGAATGAGAAAGAGGGAAAAGATGTAAAAAAGACAAGAGGGAACATAGAGGAAAAGAAGGAAGTTGCATGCATATGTAGGAATGTGATCTCAAAGCTGTAGAGAAAAAGAAGAAGCCTGTATGGAGGAGAGTATGTGTAAGGAGAAGAACAGAAAAAGAAGATGATTTTGAGACAGTTCAATAGAGGGAAGAAGCAGTATAAGAAAAATGGAGGAGAGGAAAGGGTATTAAGGATGGGAGATATTCTTTTAGGGGTGTAGAGGAAGATAAGGAGAAAGGACCACCAAAATAGATGATTAAATATTATTTAAAAACAAAGGACAAAAGGGAAGGAAAGAAGTGCAAGTTAAGGAGGAGAAACAAAGAAAAAGGTTATATTGGTACTTCTCATGCCTGTCTGGCTTCAGAAATGGAAATGAGAGAAACACACACTTCTCTTATTACATGCACATCCACTTTAGAGTCAGTCCTGAACTTATACCTGGAGCAAAGAGGTGAAGTGCAGCATCAAGGCCCAGTATAATGTCCTGAGATAGCACATGAGGCAATACATGGGACACTAACCTGCTTCACCATTCCAGTCTTTGCTTCTTGCAGAGGGCTGGCCCATGTTTTCCTGCTCTTCTTTTCTTGGTTAACGCATTGAGTAGATACCTCTCTGCGTCTGTCCCCATCCTTCTTATCTGCCTTTCTCATCGCTGAGCAGTTAATTTTAGGATTAATACGCGTGGTGGTGGTGGCTGGCTCTTTTGAGGGATTTGTAGTGGAGCTGGAGACACTTATCTCGGTCATTATGGTGCCCATATTGGATTCAAGCATTTTAGTATCTGCAAAACATTCGCCAGTGAAGGAGTCTATCAGGGCGATATGCGCCCGGGGATTTAGATAAGGAGGCCCCTCATTACAACTCCTCTCCTCCTGCAGCATGCTGACACTGGCAATGGCTGTGACTTTTCCTTCAGTAACATTACAGAGGAGGTACAAGTCCTCACCTTGCTTCTCTTCCTCCTCACCAGAGGAAGCAGGAGGAGGAGAAGAAGGACTGTTTTTTGATTTAGAGCCAGGACCCTGGGGAGAAGTGGTGTCTCTTGTTGAGAACTGGGAGGTAGAAAATGAGCCATAACAAGGCTCTGGAAAAGGAAAGAAAGAACTTTGTGTTTTTTCTGTACGAGCTGATTCTCGGGAATGCAGGTGATTCTGGCTTTCATCCAGCACATGCTCACTCAGACTATCATCTGGTTTAGGATTAGGCTCCTCTTCAGACAAACATTTAAGATTAGCATTAGGGCCAGTAAAATAAGGTTCATTGTGACTCAGTTCATAGACACTGACCAATGGGGATTTCAAACTTGGCTTTGGCAAAACTTTTTCCGGTTCCTTGGTAAGCACCATGCTGTAGCAAAGAGGTGGGCCTAGGTAAACTTCCTCTGTACAGGTCGTTAACAGAGTCTCCATGTCCCTGATGTCAGGACTTGGGGGCAGAGGCAGGGGCAGAAATGGGTTGGTACACCCTTCAACCTGTTTACTGTCAGCATCACAGGCTTGGCTGTCAACAGACCCCAAATCAAGATTGTTTTGATTGTTCTTAGAAATAAGGCTAGGAGAGGAGCAGCTGGAAGACTCATATGAATTAGAGGATAATGTTTGATGTTTGATGCTTGCAAACAGCTCAGAGCTTGGGCTGCCAAAGCTTCGTTTGGGTGTGGCATAAGATGGTATGGTGTGGGGCACTGGACTGGAGCTCTTTTCTTCAGCATACTGACTGACTTCACCACAGTCACTGTCGTGGGAGGACAGAGACAGGTAGGAGTAGAAATCGCCCTTGCGAAGGTGGAAAGGCCTGTGGGAGTGTTCCAGCACCTGAAGGAGGAAGAAGATTTTTTTGTGGCTTCTGGTTGTATGGGATTTTTTGTCATTTGTGTTGTTTTGAAAAGTCATTAAATCTGATTTTGAAGAAAAAAAAAAGCAAAACTGATTAAACTAAACTGAATACTACATTTACTCCAGCTAAATAGCTTCAGGTAGTTGTATTCTCTTTTATCATTTTTATTCTCTTCTATTATTTTATTTGCATGTATTCAATTTTCCTTTGCTTTGCTATTCAATCATGTTTTATTCTCTGCATTGAAAGGATTCCAAATGTGATTTAATGATATTTTGAAATTTAGGATTTTATTAATGACTACACCATAAAATTTGGTTTTACTTAAGAATACATTACCATAAGACACTTTTGACATAAAGAGCAATGTTTTCTGCCTGATTTAGTTTTCAGAATTAAAAAAGACTGAAAAGTGATTTACTTTTAGAACACTTCAATTACATGAGCTACTGAAGAAATTACTAATTAAATCCTGAAAGTATTGATTTTTTTAAATTTATCAAATTACTTCAACTTAGTGACTAAATTAAGCTACATTAATTTTTGCTCCTTCTGAACTCATTTGTCCTTCAATTGTATTAAATATATAATTTAAAATAGAGATGTTCTATAACTTTTGCAGTGATGATGTACTGTTAAATCTTGGTTTGATAAGGTTTTGTGTTTACACTGAACCAGTCTGCATGTGCCTGACCTTCTTGAGTATTTTTAAGTGCTAATACTCTACCTTGTCTCTGATTTGTCCTAGTGATGAAGGCGCTTGGTCTGGAACAAACCCACTGTTCTCACTTTGGTTCAGTTCTTCACTCTGGTTCTCTTTGCTTTTCAATGCCACTGTTGTCATGTCAATAATCTCCATTACAAAGTCATGCACATTTTTCTTCTTGCTATCATCTGCGGTGCTTGGATGGAGGGAAGATGGGGAGCGAAGGTGGTTGCAGCAGGGGATGTGAGACTTGTGTCTGTTTTCAGAAGGCAGAGACAACTCTTTTGTTCTAACTTCCCTCCTTGTCTCTTCTGTCACAAAAGATGAAAATTTGAACTTTTCCTGAATTGTGATGGCTTTCCTTCCTCCAGCTACTGGTCTTCTCTTGTGCAATGCTTGGTGGGATCTTAAGTCCCCAACTGGCGAGAGAGGTGGAGGTGAAGGAAGGGAGGCACTGTGGCAGGGCAACTCTCCCTTCAACTGTCCCACCAAGGAGGAAACGTGCTTGATAGGAAATGGGAGGAGCTCACAGGGTGGGGATGAACAAAGATATTTTGTTGAATTAGATTTGCTTTTCTCTCTCAAGTTGCTAACATTTTGCACTGATTCTACCGTTTTGGTGTTCACATTCAACTCCTTTAGAAACTCTCCTTTCTTGGTAAAGACACCAGATTCTGCTCGAAGAAGCTCATCATCTTCATCTTTACTTTTTAAACAGATATGGTCTATATTTCCATTCTCCATATCATCCACAAAATGGGTCACATAGCGTCTTGTTGCATTCCTTCTGTTCTCATCCTCTTCTACCTTTACTATTGTCTCTTGTTTTGTTTTCTTGTTGCCACCCTTGGTATTGGTTTCTATTGGTTTTGAAGGTGAGGAGTTTAGAAGACAGCATTGATCCTCATGCAGAGAGAAGGATGCAGAGGTGGAAGACATTATGCTCCCACATTGTAGCTCATCCCTGAGGGCTGCCTCTGTTTTAGAGGAAGTTGATGTACGAGGAGATTGGATCCAACTCTGTAACTCTGTTTTCATGTACTCAAGTCCCATCATGTAAGAACCTTCCATTTCCTCTTCATCATCTTCCTCGTTACCAGAGGATGTACCTGTTAATCTTTCTGCTTCACCATCCTCTCCATCCTGGATACCAAGTTCCTCTTCAGTGAGGGTCAGCGTGGAGGAAGATAGGAGGTCACTGTCTTCTTCATCTTCATCTGTGCATGCTGACGTACAAGAGACATTCACCACCATGCTCAAACTTGCAGCATCGGATTCATCTACGCCTTGCCCTCCTCTATTGATATTGTGACAATGTTTTCTGTAAGAACTTGAGTTGGCATTGGCTGCCATTTTTGGATCGAGGAAAAGGTGTCGATTTCTGAGCATGGTGAAATCTTCAGACCCCAGAGAAGAGTCTTCAGTACTACTCAGTTCTGTTAATGATGCACTCTCATTGATCATTGATGGTGGTTCTTTCCATGAAAAACCTGATATCCCAGAGAGTGCAGTGTGTCGGCCTCCAAGAGAGGATGACACAGGGATCTGGTTTTTTTGTGGAATTCTGCTACGCAGTGTCATGTCAGAAATACTGCGAGTCATCTTTGGCAGCAGAGGACTCTGGATATTCTCCAGACGTTTCAGAAGATCAAGAGTTCTTCGGCTCAGCTCTCCAGAGGATGGCTCCACTTGCACACTTTCATTGCTTTTATCCTTTCCAAATTCACCCTCATCACTTCTTCTCTTGTGTCCAAGGTCCAGATCACTGAGACTGGCAAGGGTGCCTCCTCCCTCTCCATCTGTACTGTGGCATGGAATCAAGCAGCTCTCCAAAGAGGCACTACGATGCAGAAGGTCTTTGGAAGAAAATAAATCCACACCCAGATCTAGGAGAGACTCCATAGAGGAGCCCTGAGATAAAACTGGACTTGAAATCTGAGAAGTAAAAAGAGGAGGAATCTTCTTGTTATGTCGGTCATTGTTGAGCATCATGCTCTTATTGTGTGACATGAAAGTCTTGAAATAGTCCGTTCCTCCCATATCAAGATCAGAGTCAGAGTCAGGAGGTGTCAAGATACCATGTCCATTAATAAGGATTTCAACAGCCTCCGCCCTTCCCTTCCTCTGCCTCTCCTCTATTCTGTTTCTTTTGGTTTCAACTTTAAGCTGGCCCATCATCCATCCTTTCTCCTTCCTGCAATCTGTACTCTGATTGTACGTGGCAACATCTTTCCACTGATCTTTTTTTAGATCCCCTTCTTTCCCCTCATTCTCTTCTTCTCCTTGGGTGTCAGTGTTATGTGCTGTTGTCTCTATGTCTCCCGTGTCACTCACAATCCCACTCTCACAATCTGAACGCCGACTGTTTTCTGACTTGCCACTTTCTCTTCCACCTTCACTCTCTCTGTCATGGCATTCACTGAGTCTATCTGATTGTTTGCTGTTTGACATCAAACCTCCCAAGAGGTCTGGGAGGGATTCAATGGAAGAGAATGATGAATCCTTACTGAAGCTCTTCAGCAGAAGTTTTTTTTCTGATTTGTTTTTGTACAGGGACGAAGATATGAGAGGGACAGGGGGCTGCTTGTATAATTCAACATTATGAAGGCTGTATACTTGGTATACAATATTGTTGTTTGGGGGGGCAGTTTGGGAATTTATATTGTGCTGATCCTCTAGCAACGATCCACCTTTCATATTAGACATCATCTCAAAACATTGAGTGGCTGCAACATCCGTTTTTATCAAGGAAGGTTGAATCTCATTGGATAGGGTACTATCTGAAGGGATATTTGGCTCTGTGGGGAGATCTTGTGTAAGGTCAGGCTTCGGAACTTTGTTTGGCTCTGATTCTCTGACTGTAATGTCTGTTTCATCCCATTCCCAGGAGTCATCTGATGCCAGTGACAGTGGACCGGCTGTGACTGGGCTGATCCATTGAAGATCTACTAAACCTTGTTCTAGGAAATGTCCGGAAACCTAAAGATGAAAAAGAGAAAAAAGAATACAGGTTTGTCCATTTTCAGACTGAGAAGGATCCACGTGGCTACAAAAGACCAAACCATGACCTCACAATGTTCAAGGGCTTAGTTCTGCCACATTTCAAAGGTTTTGTTTTCTTTCTGTCTGTCTAGTTATCCTCTTTATGTCTTTTAGGAAAACACAGCAAGTAAAAAAAAAAGCCATATTTACACAGAATGAACTGAACCACAAACAATCTCACGAACAAAAAGAGATAATTTCCAAAACTGTCTCTTACTGACAGATGTGTTCAAATGCCAAAAATCCACATTGTAACTTAAAGTTCTCTATCGTCACTGTAAGTATGTTTAAGGTTTTATTGGTGCTATCAAACAATTGTGTAAGTCAGTCAAATATATATATATTTTTTTTTTTTAACTGCTGGATCCTATTTAGGCACCAAACAATTTAAAAAGATGAATTCCCATGTTCCCTGTGAAATTGTTGTCTTGACTCAGGTCTTGTTTGAACAAGACATGCTGACAGATAAAATTCTTTGATCATTTAAAAGAAGAATAAAATCAGCTAACCCCGAAACAATTGCTCATGAATTTCAACACAAATGATTCCACTTTGGAAAAAAAGCGATGAATTATTAAAAAAGGACTTCTGTGAGAAAGAGCACCACGCTGAAAACCCCAAAGTAAATATGTAATCAAAAGCCTGCAGAAAGATGGGTTGCCTTAAAATATGCTTAGACACAGGAAATCTTCCCTGCCACTGACATAATTATACAAATTGCTCCACGTCTCGTTAACAAGAGAGGGGAGTAATTCGTATTAGTCATTCATAGCCTATTAATCTAATAAACTAGTTGGCTCTGTGTGTCTGTCTGTCTGTGTTTGTGTGTGTGTGTGTGTGTGTGTGTGTGTGTTTGAAAGAGGTTGAGCTTGTGTGGATATGACTCTGTGTAATGAATTTCTATTAAATTTGTGTTTATTCCCCATGTGCTGATAAGAGAGATATGGGTAATGACTGAACTGGGTTATGCACTGCAGATTCATTCAAAAGCATATTCAGTGCTGAGAGGAGAAACTATCAATCAGCTTAATACAATCAAATGGAGGATTTGATCTATGAAAGCCTTGTAAATAATTGATATTTTAATTGATAACATTTACAGAATTTCACAAAAGTTAATGACTGAATTATAAGTGTTTTTTATGATCAACAACTCTTGGTGCCCAGAAGAAATGGCACCACTGAAAACATTTTTTGTTGCTGGAAATCTGCCAACACAAACTGAAAAAATAACTCAAAATTTACCTTAAAAAATTTTTTTCTCAAAACAATTTGCACAAATGCTTTTTAAGTCAATTTAATACTGTAACATTAAGTATAATGTACTGGGAACAACATCGTCAAATGTACTTACATTTATGCTTTATATTTGTTGAAGTATCAAGTAAACTTTACTGCCTAATTCTCCTTTAAAGAAATCTATTTTCTTGAAATACTTAAGTCTATTCTACTTTTTCTCATACACAAAAGTAGAGCCATCATCAAAATATTAGGTAAAACTTTTACTAGATTCCCAAATTAAATATATTTTACTTATTTTTAAGTAACCTTTTTTAAAACTGACTAATAATTTCAAACTAAATTTCCTTTACATATTTGATGTTCACAACAATTAACAGAACTGCAATGCATTTTACTGTTTATTTTGTTACCAAATTCATGAACATCTTTTCCTTGCACTTTTACTTCCACTGTCTGATCAAGAGGAGGAGAAAAAAGTGACTACCTCAATAACCAGACTTTTTGTTCTAAAGGCACAGTTTCATTTCAGACCAACTATAAGAAGACTCTTTGGATCCAGATTGTAAAACAGCATTTCAGGGAACATGAGACATTATTTTCACCCATATGTATCCACCTAGGATCTTTGGAATGTTCTGGAGAAGATTTTTTTTGTATGTCCCATCTTCAATACAAGATCTTTGAGAAGAAGAAAGGCAAATGTGTACCCAATCAATGTATTAAATTGCATAAGCCTATCAAAATGATACAGGAAATAATATATGCCATTATGAGAGCTAGATGTGGCCCAAAGAAATATTAAAATGAGTATGACCTTTTTGATCAAGCAGTGTACAAACACACAAACTGGTTTGAAATGGTTTGAAATGACAAATATCTCCCAGGAAATTGACCTGCTCATTTTATATAGGTGAAATATTAGTAGCCATATATCTAAAAGTGCCATGATCCATATCAAGCAACAATACTATATCAAAAATGAAATTGTCCTTTTTTTTTTCTTTTTGTGAATATCAAAATGCTTCCCTTGCTTTCAATATTAACACTCCTTTGAAGCACTTTTCCTGATGTGTTATATCCTGTCTCTGTTTAAAGATCAAATTTAAACCTGGTCCATATGATGCTTTCCATTTAAATCTGCAATCAAAATTTAAAAATAAACTGAAAAATAAAGAGGAAAAAGTTCTATGAAGAAAACTATTCCTTCTCTGGTGAATTTTTTTGATAGCTCTTGGCATTTATATCAACCAAGCTAGCCTGACTGAAGAGAGTAAACTCTCTAGTACCTGTACTAAATTAAATTAATTACAAATTCCAAGCTCAGGACATTTCTACTCAAAATTTCCCATGTACATTTTTAATTGAATTGGTGAATTCAAGAAGGGCCCAAGTCCAAAGTAAAGTGCCTGGACTTGGGTCCTTCTTGAATTCACCAATTCAATTTCTAAATTGAACTCAAAATGTTACATGGACTATCATCCCTTAAAACATGGAAACTGAGATTTCAAACTAGTGCTCTTGCACTATTAAAATCTTAATGCACTACAACACTTCAACAGCTTTAGGGTCTTAATAAAAGGATAAAAATGTTAACTTGTTGCCCATCTCTAAAATCAATGGGGATGAAAAATAGTTTACAGTCTGAATATTTGAGGGTGTGGCTGAAGCAGAGCATTTTCCACAGTACTAAAATTTAAATCACCAACTGCATCTTTAAAGCTTGTACTTTTGAGGAAAATTTAATCCTTTCAAGTTCCTGGAAAATCTGAAGAATATAGTCAGAGTCTGCCTGTTTCTCTACCGTGCCAACAAGGAGATGCTGATGCATGCTTTTATCTCAAGTCACATCTATTATTGTAATGCCCTGCTTTCTGGTTTTCCCAACAAAACCATTTCAGATCTTCAGTTTCTTCCAAATTCCGCAGCTCGTGTGCTGATGAGGACCAGAAAGCGGACTCATATTACACCCGGTTTAAAATCACTGCATTGGCTCTTTGTGTTTTTCAGGATTGATATTAAGATACTTCTTATGGCTTTTAAAAGCCTTAATGCTCTTGCACTGTCTTATCTTGCTGATTTGCTTTTACCTTATGAACGCTCGTGGACCCTCAGGTCCTCCACCACCGGCCTTCTTAAAATTCCCATTGTTAATACCAGAACCCATGGTGAGACGGCCTTCCAATACTACGCCCCACGTTTATGGACCAGTCTGCTGGAGAACCTGAGAGCTGCAGAGACTGTTAATGTTTTTAAAAGCAGGCTCAAGAACTTCCTTAATCTGGCTTTTAACTGTTTGTTTAAAATCTATTCTAAATCTCCCATCTGTTTTTCTAACTTATTTTTTGTCATTTATTGCAGATATCCTATTTATTTATTTGCCTGTTCCCATTATGATTTATTAAGAGTTATTTTTATTTCTGTCTTAGATATTTTTATTTTTAGATACTTTTCCGTTTTTAACTCCAGTGTTGTCTCAGTGGGAGCCCTCTGCATTGGAGGTGATGTTGACTCTGGTTGCCATGGCGATGGCCCTGCGGTCCACTTATCCCTGGTATGTGGTGGGGTCCATGCATCCATCCAGCAATGGTGGTGTTTGGTACTCTATCTGGCCTGGGGGTGGGTTGTGGCCCCTACCATGCAGCCTGGCTCCTGGGTGCGGCAGCCGCCTCCTGATGTAAACAGATCCCAGTGATAGCGGTTCACTGGTTCTTCTGTGCCCAGCTATGTTTTACATGTTATTTATTTTAATCTTTGATTGTATTATATCATTGATAGTGATCAGGTTCGGGATGGGTGGGACTGGTTACTTTTACTGTTAAAGCACTTTGTGCTACATTTTATTGTACAAAAAATTCTATACAAATAAAGTTTGATTTGATTTACCCAATAGCTTCTGGATAGCCAGTGTTTTTGTTTTTGGGTTTTTTTGTTTTTTTGTTTTAATTTTTGAAATTGTTTTATTTCCTGTAATAAATGAAATCATCATTTACGGTTACCTTTGTCTGATATTAAAATTTGTTCTATATTTGAAAAAAAAAAAACAGGCATTCACTTTTTTTTCAAGTGTTAACTTCTGCTGTACCACTGAAGCTGCTTATTTAAGTCTGTGTGTGTACATTTGTGTGTTTTTGTGCTTGGAGGAGATGATGCCTGGTGGGAGGTTGAGAATGTGAAACTTTTTCCCATTAACGCTGGCTTGACTGCTCCCATTTGTTACCATAGTATCTACTGAAAGCCCAAGGAGAGCAGAAATATCTAGCAGTGTCTTTGTGATTATTTATATGCCTGTACCTCTCCAAGAGCTGTTGCTATTGCTTGCTCTCCACTGTAACACTTGTCAAAGTGCTGGGGGAGCCCAGCACCACCAGTATGATTCAAAATGAATAAAAGCGCACAGATAAATCACCTGCTCCTTTGAATGTGAATGCAAAGAGTGAATGAACACCTACATACTCTACATTACTCCTAACCCTGTTCTTAAATATATTTCATAATCTTGAGAAAACTCTTCTACTAAATAATCACATCTGACACTCATGAAAAAACATTTATACTTAATGAACTTTCATTCACCTAACACCCCACAACTTTAAAACAAAGGAAAAAAAACTTTGCTTTTGTCCTTTTAGAATTGCAAGGTGATTGCATAAATGTTTGTTTAGATTCCAGTCTACTAGAAATCTATAAGTTCATTAATAGTTTTACTTATATCAATTCAAGGTGTTAAGTACAAGAATGCACCCTACAAGAATAGTTTAAACTGTCCTAAACTTTTCTCTGAACAGCAACTGCCCTGCGATACACTGGAAAGATAGACTACACTGGTAATAAGGTGCTTGGTTGATTTAAGAAGCAGATGCAGATTTTAGCAATTAAAATAAATATTGACTATTCAAATCTGAGTTTGTATTCAATACAAAAGTTTTAAGTACCTCTAATCTGCTTGTTTTCTATGATGTTGTTCGAATGACATCCGTATTGATTATCGAGTGTCTGATATGGAATGGTATTCTAATTAATACTATTGCAAACATCTATATAGGACAGTCTTGTTAAAAAGAGTTAAATTTGTGGGTTCTGAGAGAGGTCACAGTATACACTATAGTTGTTGTAAAGTCATTTTGATCTGAATATAAAGTGGTTTCATTTTGTGTACATATCTTCAGGTGGAGGGATGTGATTGGTTTTCTATGGTCAATGCTAATTATTTAAAAAAATTCTATTATCACCTTATTTTCCATTTTAATCTAAATAAGACAAAAAAGTAAATATGGATGGTTATTTAAAAACTAAAATCTGCTCATTTGTTAATCCATTTATTAATGCACTCGTGTTTTGTCTGCCATAATGTTTAAAGTTTCTTTCTTCGAGTTTAACCTACCCCTCTGTAATATGTTTGTTATGCAATTTGTACAATTTTTAGTAACGAGCAGATCTTGCTAGTTACAAATCCAGCGGTTTATTAGAAACTTCAGTATTCTAGCCTCAGTTACCTCAATTTCATTTACCATCCAGGGATCTAAAGAGCTAGAGGCAAACTTCAGAGAACTTAAATTTGGGTTTGCTTTAACTCACATCAGTTCATCATTGAAGTATATGCTTTTGATACAGACATAGGAATGGCTGTGTTACTAAGCTCATTCAAAGATAGTAAACTTCACCCGTGTGCATATTTTTATCATCCACAAGACTGAGTACTTGGTTCCAGAAGCTTGAAGAGATCACCCAGACAGGTAACTACCCAGTTAATACATAGTATGTGTCAGTGTTCTGGGTTTTACCTGCAGGCAAATGGTCATGCAGGGAGAACTATCCAAGAAATTGAAATTGCCTTCAGGTGCATTACAGCCTCCAATTCCATCACCTAGAGATCCCTTTTACCATAGGAGGAGAACTCCTGCAACATACTGATAAAGTCCTGCACTGGTTTATCTCCATTTTTTCTTCTCTCCAGTGCATCAACTTCCAACTTCCATTTTGGTGCAAGCTCCTATGAGAAGATGATTTAAGATTTGAAGGTAAAAAAGGACACTTCTGTTCTATAGTTCCTCAAGACATAAATGGCCAGAAAAAAAAACAAAAAACCTTGGAAAAAAATGAATGGCTGAACTCCAAGAAAGTGCCTTTTAAGTCAGTGTCCAGGCATGTTTCCCTCTGTTTCATCAAACTTTATTACCGGTAACTTATATGATTTTCAATTTAAAAAGCCGCCATTGTTTTAAATCCACCCATTGCTCTATTTCCACAGTTTGAACCAGTATTCCTTCTGTACCTGCCCCTATACCTGTTGACTGATAACCAATTGGCCTACATGGTGCACCTGTGTACAGGAATGAGAATAGCTTTGGGTCACACCCTGACTGGCATCTATAGGACATAATTACTGTTGCAGTAATTATATCAGTCTGGACCCATATGCTGCTCATCCCTAATCATCTAATCAAACCTCAAACTCGACCAGTGTAGACTCACCCACTGTCTCAGTTAAATTATGTTTTATACTTGTTCTTGATCCTTACCTGTTGAAAGTCAACATTTTCTCTCTTCCCTACATTTACAGGACCCATCTCGGCCTAATGCCAGATCTTCATAAAGCACACATTGTTCTGATTCATCCTTTATTTTTTCTGGACCCTGGCCATAAGACTAACAACATGGATTAGTGAACTTTAGATCCAATTTCAAGGACTTTTCAGAACTCAGTATGCCAATTCTTCAACAAATCTTCTTCACTGCCATCATGCCTGAGTCTACTTTTGCTTTAGTTCTGAGTACAAGCTTAACACTTGAGGTACATTTGAATTTCAGATATTAGATAAATGCACAGATGTCTACCCCCTTCAGGAGAGCAATGTGAAAACAACCTTTTCATGACAGCCTTTCGACATTTACAGCATGAAACAGTCTAGTCCAGGTAAGATCCCTTCTGAAAAAAAGTCAGTACAAAACCAAAGGGAATCATTCACACAAGCTACAAAAAAAAAAAAAAAAAAAGATTAGTCAGGAATGCATGGACACAATCAGAAACCAAGAAAGTGTCATTATTTTAACATTCAGGAATAGTGCATACTTATAAACTAAACCACGCAAATATATGTGTCACTGACTCTTTCCCTCTGGATTTCCCTCTTCCCATTTTTTGTTGCTCTTTTTATTCCTCTCCCATCTCCAGTTGAAGTGAAATTACTCTCCAGGCAGGCAGGGAGGTCAGAGTGTCTGGCCTCTGTGATTTGTCTTCTCTACAGCATAAATGTGTATATTTGTATGTGAAGGTAAGGTATAAAGAAAGTCTGCTTCCAGCATCACATAAGTAATAGAAATGGGCTAATTTCTAAGTAGTTGCAACATTCATAAATAAGCAGTCTGTAATTATTTGGGTAATGTGAAGTCTGGAACAAATTACAAAAAGGACAACACATGCACATGCAAAAACACATCAATTAAATAAGAATAATACTTTTAACTTTGTCAGTTTTAACAAAATTATTTTCATCCATATGCATTTTTAAAGAAAGAAAACCCAAGGCCTAAGGCCACAGCCATGTCTCATACATGGGTATGTTTAATGTTTACAATAATATTATTGAGAATGTATACTTTCCCTAAAAAGACATTAAATTAGCACCTTGACACATTGAAAAAAAAGGAGAAAAAAAAAGACAGAACCAAATACAAAAACGAAAATATAAGTTTTGACTGAAATGGATGAGTTTGAACTTCCAATCGAAGTCATGTTTAAGCTCTGCATTACATGTTTCATTACATAAGCTTTAATAACACCTATAACCACAGGCATTAAAAAAAGATTGCATGCAACATTGTTTTCTCAAGGTTACGTCCATGATGCATTATAAGTGTATTCATGAGAGAACACAAGGCATTTGTATTATATGTTTAAGTTCAACCATAGCAACATACAGTAACCATGTTTAGACATGAATATTGGACATAGAAGTTGTTTTAAATCATCACAAAAGCTACAAGGACACCTGGGGATGTTGGGATCTTTCACCTTGCATGCCACATCTTTCTAACTTTAATGCGCTCAGGCACACACATTTAAAAAAATCAACATAATCAAATCTAAATTTTAAAAATTGGATATAATTAACTGGGAAGGAGGAGGGCTGGCTGGTATGATCGGCAAGGGTTTGGGCCCTGTTCTACCAGGTGGGTTCTGGGCCAGGTGTCCTGCCAGGTGGGTTCTGGGCCACCAGCCCCTTGTGGTGCTCAGGCACCTCTTGGGCTGGTCTTCCTGCTGTTGTGAGAGACTGACCTGTGGTTATATGTTCATTGGGGATCCAGGGCAGCCAGGGAGGGTGGTGGTGACATTGATAGTGATGATGACAATAACTACCCCTGTTATTGTTTGTAGTACTAGTACTAATTATAATACCATCAACAATAATGCTAGGATATTTATTATTATTATTTGCCTTAGGTTTGTTGTTGCTCTATTGTCTCTAATATTATTATGTATTAATTATTATTATTAATAATAATATTATGTTTATATTTGGATGAATGTCTATATATGTATATGTATGTATGTAACAGACACTCAAAATGGGAAGAGGGAAATCCAGATTAGGGAAATACAGTCTTACAGACATCCCTCTTCCTCATATACAAGCTCACAAACAAAATCTTTTCTGTTTGTCTCTTTTGTTAGCATGTGTGTCTTTTTACTGCAACACATCTAATATCGCACAAACACTACAGTAATCACTACACTACACACACACAGCATTGTCTTGTCTTTTTATCAGTCTTACATGCTTACATTGATGATTTTTGTTCTCTTTATCAGAATGAGGAATTCAAACATTAATAAAATATGTTAGATAAGATTGTCAAAGAGGTTCATGAAGGACATGCACACACACAGCCATATTCATAAATCTTATGAAAACTAATATCTGCTGCAAGATCAAAATGCACATATATCCTATGGATAAATGTTTTACCAAATCATGATACTAACCATTAAAATATATATGCAGAATTAAATGACATAAAACAACATGTGATCAAAGAGTAACCTCTGAAGTTAAGGAATTACAGCCATTTAAGAATTACAACCCTTTACAAATTACACCCATTTTAAATAAAGTTTCATTTTCAGGGCTCAGAAGTATTTGGACAACTGACTGAAAAGAAGTTAAATGGACAGGTGAGTTGCATCTTTACTTCACGACAAATGTAGTGACTAAAAGGTATGAAGTTGATTTCAAGTACTGAAATGCTGTTTGAATGGCATTACCAATAAGATATCTAAGGTCATGCCAGCACACATAAAAAAGGCCATCCAAAAAAACCCCCAAAACATTAAACATTATATACCTATAAACAAGGTAACAGAAATCATAGATAGGCCCAAAAAGCTTGGTAAATTCTTACAACAAAGAAAGCACTGATGGGCTCAAAAACAATAAAAGGCATGGAAAATCACTGAGTGGATGGTTGCAGAATCCTTTCCTTGGTGAAGAAATTAAAGGAAACATCTTCAGAACAATAGAAGTCGAGAATACTCTTGAGAAGGTGGCATACTATTGTCAAAATTTACAATCATGAAATGCCTTCATGAATGTAAATACAGAGGATTTACAGCAAAATACAAACCAGGTAACAACTTAAGACTTGTTGAGGAAATAATCTGTTAATGAAATAATCTGTGATAGTCAGTCACCTGATCTCAAACCAAAGAGTGTGCCTTGCAGTTACTGAGGACAAAAGTGAAGGCAGATAGGCCCAGAAACCAGCAGCAACTGAAGGTGACTGCAGTGATGACCAGGCCAAGGGGCTATAATTCACTTGCTTGTCTGATAGGAAAACTAGAAACAAATGTAATTGCAGTGCTTCGACAGACCACTAGGGGCTAGCTCCAAAAGTGAGTAAATCTCCAGTGAACCCCATGTTAAGCATTACACTTAAAAAAGCATTAAGATGATTTTTATATTGTGGTTCCTACAATTGCTGCATCTTTTCACCAGTGAGGGATTTAATCATATCCAGACTTCAGTCAGTCATAGATTCCAAATGAATGTAAACAAAGCATTACAAATTATGTTTTTTTTTTTCATAATTATGTTAAAAATTATTATTTTATTTACAGTTATGGTCCAAATATTTTTCATCCCATGAAAATGGGGCTATTTTTCTTCAAATGCTGTAGAAATTCTTAATGCCAAGTTTTTTGGCATTATATTCCTCATATTTTTACTTTTTCCCTAAAAAGTTTCCACAAACACAAATTATTTTCTGTACATGCACAAACTTGAATTCACCAGGAAGATTCATTTCAGAGTATAACAAATGTTCACATACAATGGAACCTTTTGGAAATCTTAATGTTGCTGAACACGTCCCATTGCTACAAATTGCAGTTGCAGTTTCAATTGCAGTACATTACTCCTATCAGTTACAATCAACCTGTTAAAGAAAGCACTATCACCAATTTGGTTAACTAATTGTAACTAAGATTCATATTTAAGTTTAAAAAAAACCCAGAGGGAAAACTAATATACCAGTGTATGAAATATTTTGCTTTGTTATGAATGTCATTGTGAAGACTGATCCAAAGCCGAAAGAGTGTAGATCCCAACACAATACCATTAGTCTTTCATATTTTACCATCAAATCAAACAATGATATGCTTACAGAGTGTAATAGCACATCAGCTGACTGCTTGACATGTAGAATGACGAATGCAAAGTGTAAATGCCAGTGTGTGCCAACCTGCTGCTCTCCCAGATCTTTCCTCAGTCTGTTCTGCCACTGCAGCGCCTGCATTACTATCGCCTCCCACCTCCGCTCCAGGTTGATTGACAATAGCTGCAGGGCCTCTCGGTGCATCTCTGCATCTGGTCCCACCTCAGCCATAGGACCAGACTGTCCCACAGATGGAGGAATACTTTTATGTCACCAAACCTTTTTTTTCTCCAAAACATTTAAGAATTGACAACAGTATAAAAGCATTGGCTTAAAGTGATCTGTTAGAGTTGAGTTTTTGAAAGAAAATTGTAAACAAAGAATGAAAAACATGACATAAGCATTTCTGAACTTGTAACAGCCAAGTTTTTTTCTGTCTTTTTAATAAACACTGATTCAAAATATTAATAATAATAATAATATACTTAATACATGCATTTAAATACACTTATTCTTTCAATTATTTCATTTTTCTATCACTATAATTTTGGGATTTATTTTTATTTTTGTATTGTCATTATTTTTTGTTTTTGTTTCTCACCTGGCTTTGCTGCAGCAGCTTCTCACACAGTTTCAAAACAGAAGAGACTCCCCGGCGTCGGCCTCGAATTTCTGAACACAGGGACTGTAAGATGATAGAAGAGTACAGAAAAAAAATGACAGTGTTATTATGTGCCAGATTCCATTCTGAGTAGTGATAGTGATACCTCTATACTTGGTATTGTTTTTTCTCTTTTAGAATATATAGATGGCACTTTAAGTCCCATTTCCACTGAGTGGTTTGGTCCAGGCCGGTAGGGTCAAGAAAGCTATTTGGTGTGTTTCCATTATAAAAGAGTTCTATACAGCTGAACCAAACAGAACCATTTATGGCCCCCCTTCAGTTGTAGGTCTATAGCAAAAAGGTAAGTTATGGTTAGGGTGGAGCTACTGGTGTCTAACAATGAAATCTGTTGATTGGTGGACAAGAAACCATCACTGCAAATGACAACAACATGACAAAACAAACAAACACCAAGTTGCAGTTAAGTTGACATTGTAAAGATAATAGATAATAAAGTTTGATTCCCTTTTTGGCTGTGTTTCTCTTTGCCTCCTGCAACCATCTCTTGTTTAGTACAGCATTTATTGTACATATAAAGAATCAAAAGCCAAGCAGAACAAAAACAACCTGCTGGATGACCTCCATTGTTGTTGTATATAGCGTATATAGACCCTTTTTCCACAATTCTATTCTATACATCCCTGACCTGTCATTCTAAGTCATCAGAAGAAAGAGCCAAAGCATTAAGATCATTTATATATTGTGGTTCCTACAACTGCTGCATATTTCCAACAGGGAGAGATTATTAGTAGCACCTGCAGATGCACTTTCTTTAATTTTTACTTCCAAACAAACTTGTCCACATAATCATGACAAATTTTCAAACTGCCTGACAGCTCATTCGACTGACCTTTTTGTCTTGTTGAAACAATGTTTGAACTTGTTATTAACTTGTTATTATGTTATTAACTTGTTTGATGAAAAGAACATCATTGTTAGATACATAGATTGAGGGCACATCTATTGAAGAAGCCCCCTTTTTTTGTAAAAAATAAACAAATAGGAGCTACATTTACTTCTATAGCTTCAGCTAGTCACAATTCATGAGGTTCAAGTCATCATTCATTACAATTTATTAGCATAGTGCCCAGTTCAGTGTGCAGATACATTATAATCACTTACAATGAATAAAATAAATGACAGAAGTCTGTATCACACTGATACTGGACCACCACAGTCCATCTCATCCACCTCAATCCACCCTAATCCCCTCAACCTGCCGCCTCCCTCCCCTTCCCCAAAGCTTCTATTCCCCACCCCTCTGAAAGAACAAAAAACAACAATTGGTGATGTCTTTTATGAATCACTGTATGCTGATTTTCACACTGAAAGGTCAGTGTATGAGTGTGTGTTTGCAAGTTTGAATATTTGTTCATGCTGGTGGGTGCACAAGTGTCAGTAGAAATGGGTGTGTGCAAGCATATGCATACATTTCCCTGTGTGTGTCACAGAGAAAACAGGGGGAGAGCCTTACTGCTGCACAGCAGGGACCAAACACATCCAAGCCTCAAACTATTTATGCTAATCCTTTATGCTTGCTGAAAAGCACTTTCTTTATATTTTCTTTACATTTTCCAATAAATATTAAATGCTATTACAATGAAATGAAATTCTCTGCTCAGTCTCTATTTTTCTTTCAAACAAACTTACATCTTCTTCTTTTTCACACATACACGCATTTGAGACTTCTTGTGTCTTTCATCTCCTTCTTCTCACTTTCTTCAGTTTAACATATTTGTGGCTTGGTGGTTGCCTAAACAGGGGATGGGAGGCAACATTTTCCAGGAAAGATCAAGAGGACAAGCCTGGTGTGTGGATGAAGGCAAATTTATTCTGTACAAGTGTCTATTATGTTGAAGGGAGAGGCCCTAAAGAACAGCAAAAGGCCTGAATAATACTTGGTCTGCGCCAAATAACTGCAGTACCCGGCATGTTAACATGAATCAAGCTATGTAGTGGCTAACAAAAACTTATCTGCTGTGTTGCCCTATAGGTGTGGGCTGTACCCTCTTGTTTGTTGCTACCACTGTGTTGGGTTCGGGCATTGGCCGGTGGTTGTCTTGCCCCCCATTCCCCTCTGGTGCTGACTGTGATGCCCCTGTTCTCCCCTTCCAGTGCCTTCTCCTCCTCTGGTTTGTTGCCAGCTGGCGGGTGGAGGGAGAGGTGCTGCTGTTGCAGGGGTGTACAGGGTAGTGGTCCATGGGCAGGTCGGTTTTTGTGGCCCCTGCCCCATGGATTGGGACATGGAAGTTTGGGGGGCCTGGATTGGGGCTGCTGACTTGCAGCCCAGGGCACTTGGGTTCAGGGCCAGGCCCCTGTCAGTGGGGGTGTGGTCTTTGTGGGACTGGGGACCCGGGTGGCTGGGGGTGCCTCTTGGGCAGTTCTCCCTGCCTGGATGTGGGACTGGCTGGGGTTTGTGTGCTTGTGGGGGATCCAGGGCCGCCAAGGAGGAGGGTTGAGTTGTTGGCAGGTGATGACGACAGTAACTACACCTGTTATTGTTTGTAGTACTAGTAGTAATTATAATACCATCAATAATGATGCTCAGATTGTTAATATTATTATTTGCCTTAGGATTGTTGGTGTTCTACTGTCTCTTTTGTACCTATTATTATTTTAGGTGCTTCATTTGCAGGTATACATACTGCTTCTTCTCCATGTATAATGTAGGTGGTCAAGTGTGTATATATATGTATGTAAGTGGTTGCCTATATATTTATAATTGAATGTATGTCCATATATGTAGGTGTGTATGTATGCACCAACATTAAAAAATGTGTATAAACTTACATACATCCCCTTTTCTCTCTCTCTCTCTCACACACACACACCATTTTCTTTGTCCCTTTTCTTTTTATGTCTATTTGTCTTTTATTAGCATGTCTTCTACTGTAATACATCTCATCACGAAGACAAATTACACAAACACTACAGTGATCACCACACTACACACACTGCACCCATAACTTTCTTGTCTTTTTAAATCAGTCTTCTTCTTTCATGTTTCACACTTGTGATTTAGTCCTTATTGGCAGAATTAGGAGTTCAAGTGTTTATAAAATATGTAAGATAAGACTGTTAAGCAGGACTGGTGAAGGACAGACACCTCACATTAATGCATCTTTTAAAAATAACTGCTGCAAGATCAAAATGCATATCTATGGGTGGATGGATGGATGGATGCATAGATAGACAGACAGACAGACAGACAGACAGGATAAAGGTTTTACCAAATCATAGTTCTAACCATTAAAATATATGCAGATAAAAAAAGAAAGAAAAAAAAACTCATCTGCTTCAGTCAGAGGATGATGGTCATAACTCTCAAATCTGCTTCAACAAAGAAAAGTCAGTGATTAGTATTAACCTCCTAAGACACATTTTGTTATCTAGGTCATAATATTATGTCATAATATTTATTTTCTTAATGGATGCCCAAAGCAACAAGACAAAAAATGGCACCAGGTCTTAGAAGGTTAATATTAAAAATGTCTGTTTCAAATGTCTACTCAGGGTTATTGTTGTTGTTTTTAATGGTATAACTTGTTCTTTACATCAGTCTGGGCTCTAAAAAAAAAAAAGAAATCGCATGATAATAAAGTTGTTTTGAATCAAACAGTTAATTGTGATTCAAATCATTTTTCTCTAAAATCAGATTCAAACTGATCAATCAAGATTCACAGTCTAAGGGACTAAACCATTTACCTGGTGACCCATTTTATTGTCCATCCACCCTCTAAGTTTGTAAATCACAACTGTTCACTTTAGTCATCAAAGCCCCATGCTTCCTAGTTTAGGAACATAACGTTAAGTCTCTATTGATCTTTTTTTTTTTTGCTGACACTTGCCTTTCATGACCTTAGACCAGTAGTGAGACAGTGAGCTCCACAGACAAATTCAGACAAATATTTTCTAAAAAGCTTTTCTTCTAAAGACGTTGTAGAGTATCCGCAGATAAAAGGATGGAGCATGTAGAGGAGAAGAAAGGTAATTTAGAGTAAAGATAGAGGAGGTTTACAGTGGCTTAAAAAAGAAAGGCAGCAATATTGGGTTGAAAAGGTACAAGAAGAGAAATCTTAAAGAAAGGAACTGAGAAAGTGAGGAAAACGGGTTCTTATGGCCCTTTTCCACTACATGGAACAGCACAGTTAGACTCAACTCTGCTCTGTTTTCTTTCTTTTTCCTTTCTTTTTTGGTATACTGTATAAAGGTGCCACTGGCTGATGTCCCTGTCCTATTTGCAACTCACCACAGTTTCACAATGTGCTGTGCTGACACGATGATGTTTCTACTGGAAAATGCAGTATACAAAAGTCTTAATTCAATTCAATTCAATTCAATTTTATTTATATAGCGCCAATTCACAACAAACGTCGCCTCGAGGCGCTTCACAC
>JAOWBL010027157.1:0-13114 GCA_028564865.1 Zenarchopterus dispar
GGTCTTGTTCAGGAGCAAGGGAAGAATGGAGCAGGAGATCTGCAGGTGGGTCAGTCCAGTAAGGTGGACCAAGAGGTTTGTGTTTACCGGAGGATCCTACCCTTACCTGTGGTTCTCCATCAGACAAGAACCAGACAACATTCCTCTCCAAAAACTCCAGCATCGGGTTTCCTCACATCTCAGACGCTTCCAGGGTTGTTAAAAGACGAGGAGATTCTACCCAACAATAAACATCACCATGTTCCAACTCTTTAGTTCAAATATTTGAAATCCATGGACACCTTGGCTTTCACCTTTGTTCTTCTTCAGTCTCTTCAAACATCATCATCTACAACACAAGACTGAAGTCCAGCAGCTTCACAGGAGATCTGCACACACAAAGATCAACTAACATCTGCTTTTAAACTACATAGTATAATTAAATTAACCAACAACCCAGCTCACACACTTTTAACATGGTCACAAAAGCTTTTATTAAGGATTTATTCTAGTTTTCTTTGATAAATCGAACCTTGAATTTTCAAGCGATCTCATTTGTGAATGTAAACCTTGCAGGTATACCAAACTCGATCCAGTTAAACAAACCTGATGCCCAGACTGTCACAAATATGAACGCACAATTAAACATTTGAGGTATTAGACCTGACACTGAAGAAAAAAGGTTTTTAACTCATTTGAGAACATGATTATGCTGCAAACCTGGAGGTTTTGAAGCTAAAATGAGGCGGAGGGGTCAGGATGGAGTTAAAGTTTATATAAGTCTAACGTGATTACACCAAGGGGTAATGGTAGAGTCGTTAAAGACCTCTGATTGGAAACCCTGAAACCTCACCAATCACTCAACAAGTCTAACAAATTCAAGGCTACTGAAGTATAAATCTTTCCCCAAATTCACATTTATTTTCCAGTAAGAGCTATGCTGACGTGTTTTTCAAACCTTGAGGTGCCTTGTACCCCAAAAAACTCAAGTTTGTCTCCTGAGTTCTTAAGCTAGATGTTGAACTAAAATGCGTTTCTATGGAAACACAACAGGTGGTGAGCACCTGGGAGGTAGCAGCGTTGCACTACAACCCCGTATCATTAACAGTGACAGACGAAAACCATCCAGCAGTTTTACTTCGAGTCTTTTCAGAGCTCTTTTTCCCCACTCTGCAGGCTGGAAAACTTAAATGAACCTCTGTGGAAACATCGTCTCCCAAAGCTAATTGGAACAGCAGACTCCAAGTGAGGATCTGAGACATGAGCGAAGGTGGAAGACGTTCGTCTCACTATAAATAAAGACATGCAGAGGACTTACAGAGGCTACCTTTCACCGCGCTTTAAAGAAGCATCATGGAAACCCTCCGAGACGGAAAAAAGATGCAGATTTAGAAAACCTGAACACATGGAAATCAGAATTAACCAGAATTAACCAGAATGACTCAAGATCTGGATCAATAGTACCAGATAATAAGAGAGTTTATGCAGGTGTGAAGAAACTGTATAATTATTATTTATCAACTAACATGCAAGGTGAGCAAACACGGAAATCTAATCCATATTCTGTGTAAACATCCTTTTACTTTAAAGCAGCTTCAGTTCTCCTAGTTGCACTTGGACAGTTTTTGAAACGAAGCTACCGACTTTAAACGTCTGGGACAAGTGGAACCACAGATCTTCTGTGGACATGGGCTGCCTCAGGTCCTTCTGTCTCTTCATCTAGTCCCTGACCAGTCCCTGACGTTGAGGTCTGGGCTCTGTGCGAGGCGAGCCATCACTTCCTGCTCAGCTCTTGGTGACATTGACGACATCTTTGTCCTGCTGTAGAGTAAATGTGAGGTCGGTCAGACTGCACCACGGTATCTCCTATTTGAGGACACCATGAGCATCTTACAGTTTTCCTGGGGACGTTCCAGCAGAAGATAACTATATTCCAACACGCTGATAGTAGACAGCTAGCTCGATCCAACAACTGGCGTCCTGATGCTTCTCCATGTGATGACGCCAAACAGGAAGTTATGAGGCAGGACTGCGTAACTTCCTGTTTTGGATTGTAGAGAAATGAAGATGGTTTGACATCACCATAAGATGGTGCATACATGTGGATCCTCACCACTAGTCCTACGTTGAGCAGCATTGGTGAGTATTTCTGATACTGGTATATGTACTACTGAGTCCTCTCGATGGGGTCCTGGAGGGGTCCACGTCTTCTAAGGACTTGGACAAGTCAGGTGACCAAGTCCCTTGTGGGGCGGTGCCCTGGGAGTACAGGGTTCTGGGTCCATGATGGTCATTCGGTCCCTGAATAAGCAGAGCAAGACTTTGAGAGTCGGGACTGTTGGGAATAAGTCGGATTCGTTCCAGGTGAGACTTGGACTCCGCCAGCGCTGTCCTTTGTCACTGATTCTGTTCATAACTTTTACAGACAGAACTTCTAGGTGCAGCCAAGGTGTGGCGGGGTTTGGGTCCGGTGGTGTCACGATTGTGAAACACCTTGGTATCCTCCGAGAAGAGCTGGAGGAGGTGGATGGGGGGCAGAAGGGCTGGACCTCTCTCCTTCAGCTGCTGTCCTTCAACCCACTGAAGGACAATTTAATTTCATACTTTTGAAAGTATTACTTACAAGCTTTAGCCTCAGTTTTAGTTGTGTAGCCTTT
Source organism: Zenarchopterus dispar (assembly GCA_028564865.1). NCBI lineage: Eukaryota > Metazoa > Chordata > Actinopteri > Beloniformes > Zenarchopteridae > Zenarchopterus > Zenarchopterus dispar. Next base: position 2,637 of record JAOWBL010027157.1, read on the forward strand.
TCCAACTACATCCAGACCTTCAGATCTGATTACTGGTCCAAGGTGAGACCCCTTTGAAGTCTCATTTACAGAAATAGACTGACTACATTTTAAAAATATCGTGTCAAAACTGGTTGAAAGTGTCCTTTGTCTGATGGGGACTTTAGCTCAGTTAGAGCTATTCTCAACAACTGCATGCAGGTTTTTTTAGTTCATGGCAAAGCCTCCACTTCTTCTGCCAACAAATCCAAACAACTAACGAAGCCCAGAGACGCCCCAGACTGCTGCAGATGCTTTCACAGAGGAATCAAACTGGTCACGAAGCCAAAATCACGGCAAAGAACTCTCAAAACTTGGAGAAAAATGGGACATTCAGGCTTTCAGAGCTCCGTCAGCACGAAGTTACTGTCCAAAAAGACCCATACACACAAAACTGAAACGCACACCAGCAACTCATCCAGAACCGGGCCAAGGCTAGATGAGGCCAGTGAAATTAAAATGTTTACAGGCGAAGAGTCAGAGGCCTGTTTGTTCGTCTGAGAGAATCCCAGCAGTGATGCCTTCAGCGGGGAAAAGACTGACATGAAAAATGAGCAACAAGGACGACAAGCCAAACGCTGTCTGGCTGGAGTGGAAAAACCTGGCCTACGATGACCACAGCTGAGCGCTCGAGCGTGAAAGAGAGAGAGACGGGAGATGTGACGGGGAGCATCGAAACACCGACATGGAGAGAAGAAAACTAGAAAAACCTCTTTTGTAAGCAAATGAAAAAACTGCTGCTTTGTTGGATCCAAACACGAGCTGCCAACCCCAAACAAGATCTGCATGTTTTCTTTTTTCTTACCAACAGACCGTTCGACCATCGCCACTTTTATCCGAGATGTTTGTCCTGCTGTGGACAGATGTCTGTGACGCTGTGACATGTTTTAGGAAACTAGAGTCCTTCCACACGGGGGGTTTCTGATGTCCCAGAACAACAACCGAAAGTGTTTCCCACAACAAAGCTACGGCATCATCCTCTGGCATGCCTGGCGCTGTGAAGCCTTGAAAAAAGTTAAACCAACACAGCTAACGTACTACTTTCTGTGCTGGGCCTTTATGTCCACCTCCAGTCTTCACCTGTTTTTTTATTTATTTTTTTTTCATTTATTTTTTAATTGCAACAGTAAAACTGCAGTAATTTGTTTTAACTTCAAGGCTTTTGGAAGAAAAAAATGCACTCTCTGTTTTAAAATATGTAAAAACAGAAAAAGATGAAATACTTCTGATTTAGTAGATGGAGGATTTACTGTAATTTTGTGAACAAATAGCTTCATGGAAACATGTCTAAACTTCTCCAACGTCGAGAACTTTATCGTCTGGATTTCCAGAGACGGAGAGAAAGAAGGTCCTGCAAACTGCTGCAGGAGAAAATGTATTTGATACGTTATGTGATGTACTTTTACAGCTGATTAAAACATTTATTTTATTGGAAATTCAACACATTCTTTTAAGACAGAATTGGCTTAAAGTCTGGACTTTAATAAACAAAAAGGCAAAGTCCAGATGTTGACTGGACAGTGGTGCTGCAGCTGCAGCTTCTTCTGCTTGTCTTCATGGTGCACAGCGCAGAGATGATGGAGAAGTAAACGTCCCAAAGTGAAATCAAAGTATTTATCCAGCTGAAAACAACTCTCCAGTAACTGCAGTCGCCACGAAACCCCCGAGAGCAAAAAGACCATCAGAATTCTTCTCAGCATCAACTGCTTGGAAACACGAATCACGGTTTACTCGAGCAGCACATTGGACTGACCCATCAGCAAGCCCCGCCCCTCAAACACAGATCAGCCAATAGCTGTTGAGTAGCAGTTCCTCAGGGACCTGAACTAAGACATCTGTAATTTTCAGCTCCACAGAAAAACCCTGGAAAAAAATCATGCTACAGTGGAGTTTACTTTACTGTCTTTTAAATCCAAAACAAACAGAATTAAATGTCTGGTTTAGATCAAACTGCTGACTTCACGTCCAGAAGATCAACGTGGATGTCTAGATTTAGGGACATTAAATCAAAATAACAGTACTTTTACCTCTGCTAACGTTACCTAAACGTATTTAGTCACAGTTGTTACGTAGGAACACAGACTTTGTCGTAGGTAATTTCTCTAGCATCAACGTTCATCACATTGGGAGTTTATCTCACATTCTGGAGCTAACAGAGCACCAGATGTAAAGTTCTAACTCTAAATCTGATGTTTGTCAGCTGCTAGTAGATCTGAAGGGTCACCTGGACAGGTGTTAACCGGTTAACCTGGCACTCATGTTTCTGGATGGTGGCCAGCAGCTGGAGAAAACCCACGCAACCAGAACTGCCTCTGCTGGGATTCGAACCAGGAACCTTCTTGCTGTGATAGCCTCAGAGCAAAATTAACCCACTTGGATGGATAAAAAGCCTTTTATCCCTATTTCCATCAAGAGCTGTGTAATGCTGAATGAATACAGTATTTGTGGTGTTTTGCTGAAGGTTTTTCTGGGTATGTGCATTATCATTGGTGAGTATTGTTTATTAATTATTGCCATGTGGACTTGTGTTCAACATGTTTAGTGTGTATTGTTTTTATTAATATTCTTGTGGGGTGTGTGCAGTATTATGAAGCATTTATCATATGTATTGTTCTTTTGGTTTTGTAACTTGGAGGTCGTCATACGCCCAACATTAGTCCAGGATAAAAGTCCCCAAAAGGACAATAAATTACACTAAATTATAGTGTAATATATTGTATTGTAATGTACTGTATTATATTATGCTGTATTGTACTATATTGTATTACATTGTACTCTGTTGTATTATTTTGTGGTGTATTGTATTGTATTGTATAATATTGTATTGTACTATAACATGTTATATAGTAATGTACTGTATTATATGGTGCTGTATTATATGGTGCTGTATTGTCTTGTACTGTCCTACTGTATTGTATTATATTTTCTGAAGTTTGACGGTGCAGCTGGAAGCAAGGACTGAGTATTTCTATCCAGCACAAATAAACTGAGTGGTGATTACGAGGTACTTTAAACCAATACAAAGACAGGAGAACTCATTAGAACTCTTTTGCTTCCAGCTTTTAAAAAATGAGAATTTTGCACGTTTCTCTGCTGCTGCAGGCTGCATTTGAGAAAATTAATAAAAATAAAATAAACTTACACTCATTTAATGGTTTTAAATCAAGGTACACGGACAATCATTTTGGAAAAAACAAAGTGCACGAACTGCGTTTCAGCGGCCGCCTGCTGGTTCTCAGCAAGAAATAATTTATTGCTCCAGGTTATAGCTATATGCCTAAAACGACTACTGCAATATGTAATAAGAAAATGAAGTGTAATGCCATTATTATTTAGCTTACGTGCAAGGACGGTTAATAGCATAGAAATGAAAGAAGCAGACGAAGAAATATGGAGCCATACGGTCATAGACAGAATCACAGACTGTTATTTTAGCCAGTAGCGATCTGAAAGCCAGAAATTTGAAAAGCGGTCCAACAACGAGAGATTTTATCCAGATGGAGTCTACCGCTGAGAAGACAGTCGTGTTCTCCTCATCACAATTAGCACAGCGGGAAACAGTCAAAAACCTCAATGTACTATTAAACATACATAATTACATTAACATGGGAACTTCCCAGAATTCCCCTGCCTCAAAAAAAAAAACACACACATAATATCGTAGATGGACTGGACTCGTAGAAGGAAAAAAATCGAGCATGCTACTGCAACACTTGACAAATATGATTGATTAGATGATAATTATGCAGAACAAACAAACTATTGTTTCCAACAACTCGGGAACTTCAGGCTTCAGCATTTTTGCAGCAGTAGAAGAAGAAAAAGCCGCTGATTCATCAATCACCCAAACAAAAGAAACGTTGGTTTTCGTTCCCAGAAGTACAACTGGCATCGTCTGTAGCCGCCCCTGCAGCGTGCCAAAATAATATCTGTGCGCTTATTAGGTGAATCGTGTTATACATACCTGCAATAGTTTGGTGTTATTAAAGGGAAAGAGCAAAGAATCTGGGAACATTTAAGGAATAATCACTTGAAGTCACCTGCCAGGATGGTAACCTGGAAACAGCAGAGTGGGTGAGTGGGCCGACGGCGAGTTACTGGAGACCGGCGAAGGAAACCAAAGATCACATGGTCGTGGTTCAGGAGGCGTGTCACGATAAAGTGTGAGCATCAGCTCTGCTGATACGACGCTGGCTTGATCTCTCCAGGAGAAAAGTGACTTACGCTGGAGCAATAAAGGAAAATTAAAAACAGCTGGAGCTACAAAAGCAGGCATCTAAACACGAGTGTTTCCCACAGAGTGGGCTTGGCTGACGCCATGATTAACTCTCCAGGTAAGCCAAGCTTCCCAGAAATCTGGAGTCTGGACTTGGAGCTCCTCCATGAAGATGGAGGCCTGTTTAGGAGGTTCTGCCACCTCACAGGGGGCCTCCCAAGAGTGTCTTTTTGTAAAACCTCCCAGACATGTCCAACCCAGGAGAAGACCCGGGGCAGACCTGAGAACTGCAGCTGACCCGGGTGACTGGAGATCCCTCAGGACTGAACGTCCCCGCTCCACCAGGTACTACTGTGAATCAGACATGGACCATGTAGATGTTAGAAACCTGCCACCCCACAAGACAGGACGGACGGATTTAAGACGTAATCTCAGACTTTAACTGTTTAAGTTTCATGTCTGACCTTCAACCTATTATCTGTTTTCCCATGATGCATTGATGGGACAGGAAACAAGTCTGGACATCCCTGTATCTTAAGCCGAACCACTGATCCATGGTACCTGGTACTCAGATCTTCTGCATCTTCTGACCAATAACGATCATAAATGCACGTCTGAGACAGACTGAGAAGACAAAATAACCCCCACTCTAAAAACCTAAAACTGAGAACAGAAATAACCAAAAGCTTCGTTCTTAAATACTCCTAACTGGTGTTAAATCTGAAAAAGACAGAACGCATGGTTCTGACTGACCCTCGTTTTCTGTCTGGTGAAGGAAAAATGCTGAGAATGCTGGGATATCAGGTCCAGTAGTCATCAGAGCTCTGGGAGCAGCTCTCCAGTACCAACGCACACTGGAGCTCGCTCCTCCAGTAATGATCTCCACATGTGCTAGCCGGGCCTGGTCCAAACACTCATGTCCCAGCTGACAGCTTAATGAGAGCCGCTCTGTTGTTCAGAACCAAAGGAGACCGTCGTGAAGACTCTGGGAGGCCCGACAGCACCAGGACCAGCAACAAGTCAAATAAATGACATGTCAGCCACGTCCACAAGTGTCTCATTTTTGTCTTCGTACACCAAAATAATCACGAAGATCCAAGCGTGGAGTTTTAAGATGTTCCACAACGATATGGAACTTACCACCAAGAATTACAGATGTTTTAAGGAAAGCTCCTCCATTTTCAGGTGTTTGAATCCAGTCATGCAATCGTTAATAAAAAACATAGTTTGTAATATTTGTTATTTAAAGTCAATAACTGACTGGAGTCCGTGGACATCAGCAGATCCTGAGTGTCCTCCTGCAGATGTTCCTCCAGACCTTCTCTCCTTCAGCTGCTTATTGTTGCTGGATCTTTCTGTCTTCAGTTACTGAACTCTGCTCTGGTGGGTTCAGATCACATGACCTACTCGCTCGGTGAAGGATAGTCCATGTCCTGGTCCTCAAAAGGTCTTGAGCCGCTTTCATGAATCTTTTTCTGTGAAGCTCTGTCCATCAGCTCTGGATCATTTGGACCTCAGAGTTCATCTACTTCTGTAGTGAACCTGGTCCAACGGCAGCTGTACATGTTTGTACCATAATACTCCCTCCACCAGGTCTGACTCATGATGTGGTCTGCTCTGAATCATGAGACGTTCTTCTCCAGACGCTTCTCTTTGTTCTGATATGAGTTTATCTGGGTTTCTTCTGTACAAATCACCTGACTCGAGAACTTGTGAAGCGAGTCTGATCGCTGTCTTGGAGGTCTTCTGATGTTGAGCTTTTCTTCTTTCTAAGAATCAACCCAACTGCTGAGGAACTTGAGGAGTTTTTCCTCTCGGTGATGGAGGTCTTCTCTTGCTCTTCATCCTGGTACCTCCAGTCAAACACAAACATCTGACATCACCTCTGAATGGACCACAACACAAATTGTGTTGTTTTAAATAAATTTAAGTGTTGGTGGAGACTACCGGTCAAAGGGTTTTTGCTTCTTGGAAGTGGACCGACTGAGTCGAGCGACCTCGGTGGAGGTCTACGAGTCCTCGATCCAGCTCCGGTCACTTCACATGAACGTTGGTGTCAACACCTGAGGACGTTTGGACAGATTTGATCAGAATAAATATAAAGTAATAAAACAGTTTATGGATAAAACCAACACATCAACCCGAACCACCGATGAGGAAGACGTCCTTCAGAGTAAAACCTGCTCGACTTCGGGTTCCTGTCTCCACACGCAGGACCTTCACGTTGAAGGTCAGTTAGTTATTGCTGCTGTTTAGCTGTAAATACACATTAAACTTGTTGAGCTATTGTTTCTGTGGAAAACTGGGAACCCCTGCACCGTGGGTGCTGAGATGTTTTGTCGGTAAATCTCGTGCTGGGATAAGAGCTTCCAGGCTCAGAGAACCACCAAGGGCTCTTCAGCGTAAACAAGACAGAAGACGGTGATGCGTCCACAACCCAGCGTGGACCAGATATCCTGTCCAACCCCCCACAGCTGAGTCCAATAGTTTCTGACGGAGTCTGGGGCAGAAAAGGGCCAAGAAACAACCAGACGAGATCCCCAGTCAAAGACCAGGACCTAAAACTCCTGACGTCAGAAGACTGTTTGACCAAGAATAAAAACAACATGGGGAAGAGTAAACATTATCTGCATGCAGATTTCCTCTCAAATTCAAACAAGGACAAGATTCTGGCGTCGACCGGCCGCTCAGCTGAACTTACTGGGAGATAATTGAAACCACGGTCTCGACCCGGCCCGACGGTGCTGCCTGCACTTACAGTAGTTTCAAGCTTTCAGCACTTCATCAGCCGCCGCACACGGGCAACAGCGTGCACAAGGTGGTTAAGACCTACGTGCAACAGCGACCTTTATATCCCGGCCTTCCTTCCTGTGCACCCCCAACATCTGCTCTGCATCTGGACGTGGAGAAGGGAGCGTATAGACGGCAGGCTGCAGTCGCCGGCAGCATCTCAGCGAGCCTTTAACGCAGCTTCTCACCGTTTCAGTCAAACTTCACTTTATTTCAGTTTTTAATTCCTCCTCAGACAAACATGTGATCAAAGAGCTCGTGAACAAAGAGCACAACCGCCCGATTTCATCTGTGGCCACCAGCAAGACAGAAACGCTGCAGAAGTTTAAAGTTAACCTGTTGTTTGTAAAAGCGAAGTGGTGGTCTCCTCCTGGAGGCTCCAGCCGATCTGTTTTAACCATCAGGACGTCCTCGGGGACCAAATTCCACGGCTGGTTGCCAGAATCAGAACCAAGACTCAGCAGAAGGAAAAGAACTCACTTTTACAGTAAATTAGAGGAGCGAATATTTCTTCTGCACAGGGACTCCAAAAAAAAAACAAAGAAAAAAGTCCAGAAACAGAAACAGAGGCCAAAGAACTAATCTCATTTAAAACTAGGAAGAAAGAAAAGGATGGAAAGAAAATAGAGAGAGAAAAGAGAGAGAGAAAGAAAGAAAGAAAGAAAGAGAGAAAGAAAGAAAAGGATGGAAAGAAGAAAATAGAGAAAAGAAAGAAAGAAAGAAAGAGAAATAAACAGAGGCCAAAGAACTAATCTCATTTAAAACTAGGAAGAAAATAAGGAAGCAAAGAAACAAACAAAAAGAAACAAATAAAAAAAGAAAGAAAGAAAGACAGACAGACAGACATACATTCAGGTCCACCAGGATGGACTCATCTGAAACCACCGACTCCCGTCATGAAGGCCAGACTAGAGGTCTTTAACATCTACCACGACCTGCTGCCGATGTTCTACCAGGCTTCGCCAGCGTCCGAGTCTATCCTGTGGTGTTTGGAGGGAGAAGCATCAAGAAGAAGAACACAACCGGTCAGCGTGAACCCCCAACCTTAAACCTCTACCGGAGACCTGCCGAACATGAAATCCAGAAGGAAACTCTGAAGATGTTCAGGTGATGTGGCTCCAAAAGGACTCTAGACCATCACACCTCCACCACCGTGCTTGACAGTGGCTCTGAGGTGTTTCTCCAAACATGGCCCTGGACATGAAGACCAAACATCTCCAGTCTGGTCTCGTCGTTGTTCCAGGAGTCTGTTGGTTTGTTCAGATGAAGTTTGGTGACCTTCAGACGTTCTTCCATGTTTGTTTGGCTTCTCTTTTTAAGGACACAGAGGAAGTCCTTTCAAACAGTTAAACTAGCTCAGTCTTGTAGCTGTGCTGTCATGACCTTTAACCTTTAACATGCTCACTGAGGCCTGTGGGATCTGGCTCTTTGGTGTTTTTGACGTTGATCATCTCACCTGGAGGTAGATTTTCTGGGATGTCCACTTGATTGTTATTAAACTTTTGAACAAACACAATTATTTAAAAACTTTTGCATGACTACATGGTCTATCGGGGCTCGTCAGCTGTCGTTCCTGAACCGACTGTTGTTGGGTCTTTGGAGACATTTATGAAATAAAACTATAATGGGCATAATCAGTTGGAAGTACAGAATCGTTAACTTAAAAGAGAATTAAATATCGGGGAAAAAACCAACAGCAGAAGTGGTAAAACGTCTGCAGACATCCAGAGCGCTGTGATAAACGTGGGCGGGCCGTTTGATTCATTTCTGTGTTGGGGTTTGGTTCGTGTTAACCATTTAACTTAAAAAGCGTGTAACTTTTCACACTACGTTTACATGACATGACACGAGTCTCGGAGCTAAAATAAAACCCACCAGTGTTTGGTCTGCAGCTGCTGGCGGCGGCCCCGAGCTAACGGAGCTACGTCAACACCAAACACACCCGGGCTCATACATCACGTCCGTTTGACAGCCAGACCGACGCGGACCACGGCGGCTTCCAGCCTGGCCAGGTGGTCCACGGCGGTGAAACGGCGGTCTGAGTGGGGAGTCGAGTCCCTGACGCCAGTCATCGCTCACTTACACCTGTCACCTGGAAACCCGGCTCAGCGGGCCCACCACAGCTGTCCGGAGAAACCAGGCAGAAACAAAGTTCACATCAGAGGAAGAAAAGCTTCAGAATGACAAAACTTCACTCACACCCTAATAAAATTCCTGGTTTCACTTCAAATGTACTTTAACAGACATCTTATTTTTATTGGAAGTAACTTTTCTGTTAAACTTCACTCATCTGGACCAAGAAAACTGGGTGTCGAGTATAAAAAGACCTCCAAATAAACGTGTATGTCAAGCAACATTAGGCTGCATCAATGAAAATGAAAGAAAAAGAAGAGTGACAGAGGTGTTGCTACTTCATCTAAACTTTCACCTGAACTGGGAGAAAACTCTCGTTTCCTTCTGATCAATCGTACATCCACACAACTAAGCTGTATAGTTTTAGAGATTTACTTAAAGGACTAAAAGGCTGCTGCAGTAATTGTTTTTTCTTAAACAGAGTAGTTGTTCAGAAACATGTTTTTGAATCAAAAAGCTGTGTAAGTAAAGTAGAATTCCTGTAAATATTATTACATTAATTATTGGCTTTACGGTTGGTATATAATAGTCAATGATGCTGTAGGAGAGAGGAATAAAGCCATGGGACAGAAAAAAGAGTCAAAAACACTAAATATGTTTAGAAGTACAAATAAACTTTCTTCTGTCAACTCTAATTTAATATCAGGGGGAGGAGCTTGCTTTGATCCGGGGGAGGGGCCTGCTTTGTTGTGGGAAGGGGAGGGTCTTGCTTTGATCAGGGGGAGGTGCCTGCTTGTGTATGGGGGAGGGGCTTGCTTTGATCGGGGAGGGGCCTGCTTTGTTGTGGGAAGGGGAGGGTCTTGCTTTGATCAGGGGGAGGGGTTTGGTTTGATCAGGGGGAGGGGAGGGGCCTGCTTGTTTATGGGGAGGAGCTAAAAGAAGCAACGTCTGCTCACTGAGAAGAGCGAGAACTAAACAAGTCTTCAAGTTGGAGTTTACGAAGTCTTCAACCACGCCTGATAAAAGTCGTTGAAGACACGTCTCCCTTTGGAAAACAAGTTGCTAGAGATCCAAAAACTCGTTAAATATGACAAAGTTGGTAAGTTAGCAACACCAACTTCAACTAGTCCTCAGGGTTGAAGGTCCCATCTACTTCCTGCCTGACACAAAACTAAGGACAGACAATAAACACATCATCTGTTTCGCTTAAATCTGATCCGTTCATCATTCAGGTCTGATGTAATCCCCAGTTTCCAATCACATGATGGGATTAGGACATCAGCATACACTGACTGTGGTGTCATGTGGCCCAGTTGACCCGATTGGTTGTTCAGATTAGACCGTCACTTCCTGAAGGTCACTTCCTGAAGGTCACTTCCTG
>JAOWBL010027167.1:7141-17275 GCA_028564865.1 Zenarchopterus dispar
TGACCCATTTGCAGTAATACGAAGTGACTTCAAACAGAGAAAGTCATGAGTACAGGAGATGAGGTCAGGAGCTGGATGCAGGAGCCGGATTATCTGTTTTTGAAGTTTTTTTGTGAAGTGGAAGTGGACAACTTTACAAACTAATTATAAGAAAAAGAAACTTGAGGGAAAGGAGAACTATATTTTTAACATTGACCATGTGCAGAATGACCGCTTCAACATCTGTACAGATGTGTGTGGATGAGGAATCAGAGCCAGAAGTTCAGGATCTGCTTCACTGAAGCAGATTTCATTAAAAAAAAAAAATCAATCATAGCTGAATTGTGAAATTAATTATATATTTGAGACTCAAAGAGGGAGGAAACATAAGCTGACAATTCAGACTGAAGTCCCACTGGAAATGTCAGATACGAATGTGACTCTGATGTCATTTGAACTGTTCAGATGGTCAAAAGAAAAAAAAGTTAAAACTCGATGGTAAAGAATATAAAGAAAAACCGAACAAACAAGATCCAGAACTGTTGAGATGTGCCAGTCCAATATTATTTAAGAATGGGACAACTTCCTCTCTAAATTCATTCATCTCTAGAGACGTTAATGGACGAATGTTAAGAAGAGGAGATTCTACACAGTGGTAAGCATCACCCTTCGAAATTACTTTTTTGAGATGTGTTGCTGTTACTGAATTTAAAATGAGCTTTTATTTTTCCTGTTAAAATGTCTCAGTGAAAACATTTAATGTATTTTCTATGGTCTTTTTGTGGTTGTACAGTAAACACATCATTTAACTTATATGTTGATAACACAGTTTGTTATGAGAGTTGGGGGCTAATGCTGATCACATATCACTGATGTATAAAACCATTCCTGTGTGACTTATGCATCTGCATTTCAGGTGTTATGTGAGCGTGTGTGTTACCTGGGCAACGGCATGTTCAGTTAGCGGGTTTTCATCAGCCTGGAACAGGAAATGACATCATCACATGTAGAAGACTGAAGTGTAAAAGTGAAATGTTGGAGACAGGAAGACGTGACGTAAATAGGAAACATATCAAACACCATTAGATCTGTGGAGACCACCTGATCAAATCAGCTGGTGGATGTTAATCAACACTTGTTAAAGCCAGACAGCCACACACAAGACAACCCAGACGATTTCAGACACAATAATCCTAACAATTGTTCTGTGGAACGTAAAGATAACCAGCCAGTGCCAGCAGGTCAGTTTGTTGCAGATGATCACCACGGCTACCAAAGGGCTCCAGCTATCTTTCAAGAAATAGCAGTTCAAAATGACTCCTCTTTCAAGCTGAACTGAATCACATACTAATACAAATCATAAACTTTACAGCTCAGTTGACAGCGTGAATAAAAACGGCTGCTGAAGGTAAACATTTCTTTGTGAACAAATGACATCAGCAGTGGACTGATTCAAGTGACTGTACCCACGAAACCAGCGAGCCAACAGCTGATATTTACACCACAGTTACAACAATTATTGTTGTGAACATAAGTCATTATCAAAACAAAGGCTGTAATGTCAATTACTTCTAATGCATGCTAAAATTTACACCAGAGACAACATCCTCGTTGTTGGTAACATACTCTAATATTTACACTAAAGTCACATTGCTAGTTGTTGCTAATGTATCCAAATATTTACACAAAAATTATAGTTGTAGTTGCCACCAACGAATGCTAATATTTACATCAACGTCATAATGCTAGTTACTGGTAATGTAAGTCATTTACACTCAAGTTAAAACACTTGTTACCGCTGACGTATAGTAATATGTAAACTAAAGTTGTAATGTTAGTTGGTGCACAGTGGCGTCACTGTACTGTCATGGGACTAGTTGAATGATGATTGGGGAGGGGTAGGGAGTTACTGTGCCCTTTATAGTGTCTGATGCCAGGTCTAACATTTAACACGTGACATCTCTGATGAGGTCCGGCCCTCCTGTGGTCTGGAGCAGTTCACTTACACAGGGTGCCTTTATTTACAAAAAAACCCCAACAAAAACCAAATAATGCTTCAGTGTGGACCACCTTCAATGGGGGAACTGATCACAACCCTGCAGGTTGGTTAGTTGGTTAGTCTGCTGCTGGGATCAGTGGATGGACAGATGTGTCTCCCAGAGGATGAATCAGACATTCAGCTGACAGAAAGAAGCCAGTGCATGCTTTCACCATGCACTTACATCATGTGTCTCACTTATTACTCCCCCCATCAACCTCACTGTCTTCCTCCTCAACTCCCTCACCCTTTGTCCGTCCGTCTGTCTGTCTGTCTACAGCAGCTGGCTTCTGTCTGCTTGTGCTTCTAGGTTACCAGTGATGTAATCAAACAGGACGAAGCCATAGGGCGGCTCTGACACAAGCTGACCCCACCAGAAGAAGAAGAGAGGGAGAAAAAGAGGAGACAGAAAGGTGAAGCAGGTAAGAGGTGGCAGGAAGAAGCAAAAAACAGCTGTGGAGAGTGCAGCTAGTTGATCCAGACACTTGCTCCTGCATTTTCTGATGATTTCATTGAAACTAAACCGATCTATGAATGACTGACAGTCCTACCTTGTAGTTGACCTTCTGAAGGACCTGCTGGGGGTCGCTCTCCAGAATCACCCTGGCAACAGGATCAAAACAACCACAGTTTTTTGGGTTTTTTTTAAATCTGAACAACATATTTATCTGCAGTGAGAATCAAATGGTGAACTAGTTGAATAGAGAGGTGATCTTACCCTCCATCAATGATTTCATCCACCACAAGAAACACTCCATCCATGTTGTCCAGTAAACATCTTCGCTCCACATTCTTCCTGCAAACATGAACCACATCCAAACCAGGTTCTTTTTGATACCAGTCTGACTTCTACTTTTAAGAACAGCTGCAAACAGTCGGCCAAAGGATTATGGTGCTATAAAGATTTTACTGCTTAAGTCTTCTTAGATTCATGTTTTTCACATCTGGTGATGATCAACATCATGAAGCTCAATGTCACAGATAAAGTTGCTCAGAAACCAAGAACTTGAAGTGTTGGATCTGTAACCAGGAAACTTCTCAGATGTTAACCCCATCCAGCAGAACTATGATCACGTGAAGGCACTGAACCAGCAGAAATGGATCTCCATCAGTCAGGATTTGCTCCAGAAACTGATACAAAGCATGTAGGAAACCCTTGCACTAAAACACTACTATTTCAGACCAACAGGAACAAAATCTAAAAGAAAACAACGTAGTTCTGTGGTTCCCAGGGTTGTTCACCTGTGAAGAGACTGAGCAGTGCAGACTCTGGTCTGATTTTTTTTTTTTTTGCGAGATGCCTTTTTACCCAAAGAACATCTCTCTGAAAGGTGACTTTCAGATGAACAATCTGGTCTGAACAGAAGACAATAACATGAAGTAACAAGCATGAGCAGCCAGACTGGCTACCGAAAGAAAAAAAGAAAAAACAGGAATACACACTCCCTTCTTTGTATAGACAACTTTATTGCACTCAGCAAATGTCTGTTCTTTTCTATGCTCTACAAGGGCACAAATTATGTTGTGTTGAACCTTCAAGACATTTTGAGGGGATGTTTTCTCTTTTTAAACAAAAAGGGATTTAGAAATTTTTGAAAACTTTTAAACATTTTTTGCTAGCAACCTGAATAGGTGAGTCAACAACAACACCCCCCCTCCATCCATACACTAAACCTCTTAAATTGAACTTAGACTGAACATTTAAGTGCTCATGATATAAAGTCATTCAGCATGTGTAATCTTAAACACCACCTTCTTTATTTAAAATATCTTGGGACAAGGTTTATACACAAACAATCACAATTGTAAAAAAATTTAACACTGATAGATTGTGGGAGTTGGGGACAATAATTTAGGGGGCAGGGCTTATTGATTATTTTTGCTGCACATGACTGTGAAAAGGGTTATAAACCCATTTCCAAACTACTTGGATTTAAATGTTCTACAATGATAAAGATTACTCACAAGTGGACACTCAAGACAGTTGTCAGTCTTCCAGGAGTAGACGTTCCGGCAGATTTATCTCCATATCAAACAGTCAACTAAAGCCAAGAGCTCCACTTCAGAGTGTGTTAGAAAAGACTGTTGTGATGGAAGTCATTTTAAATGGAGGTCTATTAGTATGGCTCTGACAGGAACCAGCAAGATCAACCAGAGACATTAGCAAACAGGAGACTGATGCAGTTAACCATGTGTCTTCTGTCCAACAAAGCCACCAAGAGGCCAAGAGAAATGCTTTGACATAAAGTTAGATGCAAAAAAGCAAAACACGTTTCTCTACCTGGACTAAACTCTGTTGCCAATTATAGATTAGATACTTTTACTAATCCACTTGGAGAAATTAGTCCTTCTCTTGTAACCCATCACAAGTTACACCAGGAGCAGTTGGGGGTCAAGGGCCTTGCTCAGGGGCCCACAGTGGTGTGGCGACCACGTTCACTCTAACTGAACAGATTCTTTATTAAAATCAAACCTGACTGAGGTCAACATCCAACTCTGATAGTAAAATGATGCTTTTATTTGTTTACCATGCAAAATGTTGTTGTGTTGTGAATCCCAGGTGATGTGTTGTTTTTAAAACACATTTTATGATTTTGGAAATGGTACATTGGAATTTTGCAGTGCAGTAATTTTCATCATTTAAAATTTCTTCTTCCACAAATTTTTGCAGGCCCAATAAGTCAATCTGCAGCAAACAAATATATTTAATAAATAACTTCATAGTGTCAGTTTCCTGCCAGAAAATACCATCACAGAATAATCAATCAACCTCCACTGAACTATCATTATCATACTAGGATCATGAATATTATTGTAAAATTATCAACAAACTATTAGAGACCCAACAATATCCCCGTAGAACCACCAATCAACCGCTGTAGAACAAATAATATCACTGTAGAACCATCAATCAATGGTTCAATGGTACGTTTCATCTGAGTGGAAACTGAGGAATGGCAGCGGTGGGGAATAGCCCCATCCTGCAAGTAGACAATGGCGTGGAGTGCTGTGCTGTGGGAAGGAGAATGTGCATATGAAGTTCTAAAAGAGACTGGATTGGGACTGGTCCTGTTGCCTTTCAGGGAATATATTGCCAACTCCCAAATTTATTTAGACCTCTCCCATCTATCAAGCTCCTGTGCCTGTTTCAACTGAAAAAAAAAACCAAAAAAAAACCTCCACATGGTGAGTAGCACTGAGGTTATGCCATCAGCAAATCCCATCATCTCACGTCATTCTGCCTGACCTCAATTAGGTGGTTAAGAGGTGAGTTATTGGCGTGGTTAGCTCAACAAGTGACCCTGTGTCAGTTAATATAAAAAAGACAGAGGAAAACACTACATTTGGGTATTAAATATGAAGTATCTGCCAATGAAAAAAGGGCCATCATCTGAATCTTTTGAAGATTTTGTTTGTGCCTATGTTAATTCCAAAAGTACTAACATTCTCATGAAAGCTTAAATGCCTAAACTTCACTCTGCAAACAGTTTACACATAAATTGATTCTTCTCAGGTTTCATGAATGAGGTCCAGCGAACAGAGCACTGATCCTGATGCAGCTGCAGCTTGGATCAAAGACCAGTCCAAGTACTTATTTAACTTAGTTTTATTTCAGAAATTTGATCAAAACAACAGGAACTAGAAGGTGTTGGTTTGTGTTTATAATGTTGTGGTGTAATCATCTTGTCTGAGATCTTGTCCTCCAGCTACGTTGGCCGTTAGCTCAGGGTATGCGCTGGTACTGACTCACCAGAGAGATGGAAACATTGGTTCAGTCTGGTTCAGCTTCGCTTCAGTAAGTGACTCAGGTGAGTTTGTTCCCCCAAAACAATAACCTCAATAAAGAGACAATGTTAGGATGTTTCCATTCTGACGTGAAATTCTGGGCAGGCCAAAACGCTTAAGTGTGGACCACCAGTGTGGGCCAGGTCAATACAGAAGGATGATCATCCCGACAGCGGGAACAGGAAGGATTTCTCTGATGGAGCACTGATGTCAGGGGCAATCAGCACATTTAAGCCTCAGCCCCAGCTGGATCCACAGTGCGCAAACAGTAAATGTTTCAAACATGAGTCTTTGTTTTTATCCTGTAAAAATATATCTTTTTTAAAATTCAGAATAGTATAAGATACATTTAATCCTTAAATACTTCAGACGTCTGTTGGTGTGACTCAACATTGTGAGATAAATCAATGAGCAGCATCTTGCTTTCAAACTAAAATCTTAAATATAAACTCTCCAGGTCGCCATCACTCAGTTTCCATAGCAACTGCATCAGCTGCTGTTGGGCTGACAATGTTGCAGTCAGTCATGAAGAAACATTGATGTGTACCAAACATGCAGGCGATGAGAGAGCTTCTGAGAGCTTTTGAAAGTCATTTCTGAGTTTTCAAATAAGCTGGAGGAAAATAAAAGGAGGACTAAGTTCCATTACGTATTTGTTCAGCTGTCTTGTTCGCCTTGAAATTAAATCTGGATTGTTTTCGTATGTGTTTATATGCAGTTTAAAACATTTCACTTAGATGTTCTGGTGCACCTTTCATGAATGGTAAATGCTGAAATGTATTTATGTGGCACTATGAAATAGAGACAGGAAAATAGTAGCCCCTCATTTTATTTTGATGTGTAAGATCACTTTCTTTTGTTCAAACTACTGTTGGGGGCCTGTTGTATTGTTGAAAAGTGTTTTGCCAGCAGAGGGCGCTCGGTGCCGTATGCGCCAGTGGCTGACGCTCTGGGCGGCAGAAAAAGTTGGCCAGTAGTTGGAGCAGTTTGGGGACGAAGCACCGAGTTGCTCCTGTGACCTGCTGTTGTCTGTGTTTTGCAGGTAAGCTGGGTAAATGGTGTATAGCTAGCTGATAACGGTGGTAATGACTCATGGGTGTCTTGCAGCATGGCGGAGGTGGAGCTAAGGGAGTAAAATCACACCTTCAATTATTTGTGAGGGTGATTTGGATTTTTTTTAAAGGCTCCATGAAGGAACTTACCTGAGCAGGTGACTGAGGGAGTCAAACAGACAGTTGAGAACAGACATCAGCATCAGCTAGAAAAGAAAATGAATCAATTAAATAAAATATAAGCAAGATAGCAAACTGATTTCACATCAATATTAGCTATTGTTTCTTAAAACAAAAATAGCTAACATATAGGACACCAAACTATAAAACTCTAAGCCCTGCAACTCTCTGGAAAGTTCAGTGTTTTAGTTCAGACTCATTCATCCAAACATATTGTTGTCCTTTTGTTTTTATTTTATTATACTCCACAATTTAGAACATGGACACACCTGTTAAATTATATACATATGATGTGCTAATTCTGCACAGGGGCACCATTTGATACCAGGTTTATTCACGATAAGCACTATTTGAACCTGATAAAACGGAAAGAAGATAAAAGGAAAGACATTTTCCACTCAGTCATTTCCAATGGCAAGCTGAGCAGAATATTGCAATACATTGCAAAATCAAACCAGCTTTTACTTTATTGCAGTATTTTCTGATAAAATGTTCTTATGAGGAAAAAATGTGACATCACCGTACTTCATTCTCCTGAGCACTCCCAACAACGTAGAAGAAAAGATCAATACTGCTCTTGTAGACGATGGTCATTCCCTCCATGAAAGCTATCTCATCTGGAGAGGTTGAAAGAAGGTTCAAGTTTCAATTAATGGCACTAAAGCGACACCCCCCCAGTTCATTTCAGAGCCTTTATTGTTTTATTTTTCATCATCCTGATGTAGATCTGCTGCTGTGTTTAGGACTATTTTCTGTCATGTGACCCGGTTTCAACCCATTTTATCTGTCAGACAGATGTCCTCACATTTGTCTCTAGAAAATTCTGGTCTACAGAGGAGTTCATGGTCCACTCAATAGACTTTAACATCCAACTTGCTCAGTAAGGTCTGTAGGCTCCTGAGTTTTTTTTCTACACGGTTTCATTTTGGAGTGAATCGGTTGGGATGTCCACTTCTGACAGCTGCCTTGAATGTTTTCTACTTCTGAATAATCCTTGTCTCTGTAGAATGCTGAAATCTTTCCAGAATCTTACTCTTCCCAGATTGTTGGGCCACAGCAGCTGTTTCTCGAAGACCTTTGCTGATGTCTTCTCCTCTTGGCACACATCTGAAGACTCCAGACCAGCAAATTGCTAAAAGATTTTTCTTTTATAGAGGTCTGGACACCTACTGATGATCACTTCATCAAGAATTGATGATTTACTTAAACTACACTCCTCAATCCTGTAAAAGAAGCAAAAGGGTACTTGGAGTTGCCCGTATGTTTTTTTCTCTTCTGATTATATTATACATTGTTGTTTAAGGTTATATTTCTTAATACTAAGATCTACAACAAAAGCATGACTTTTATTACATTTTTACACAAACTATTTTGAAATGGAGGGTATTAAAATTTAACATGACTGTAAGGAAAAAGAGAATTGGATGAGAGAGTGGGAGAAAATACTGTGGTGGGGAGGAGGAAGAGAAATAAAGAAGTGTAAAAACAGAGGTATGAAGGAGGAGTTTAGAACAAAAGGTGGGATAGTGAAAAGGTGACATGGACACCGACACTAGATCAGGTGTCAGAGGAGGTGAGCAGATTTGTCTAAACAAATGAACATGTCGAAAGATGTGTGTGAATGTTCACAAGGATGGGTGGGTGAGCATGAAGAGACACACCAGAAGCAGGAACTTACTGTCGGCTTTGTAGGTTTTGTTGAAGATGTTACTCTCAAAGTTCTTCTGCTCCTTCATGGAGGGATAAAGCTCAGGATCGTAGTACTACAACAGACAATTAAACAGCTTTCATTCCCTTTGGAAAAAGAACAAAGCCAGTGTGCTACGTTCTTTATGTACCTGCTGCACCTGAAACACTGACGTTTTACTGTGATTTTAATTCTTTTTGTCATCAAATTCATTTGTTAAAATGGATGCATTTTTTTTATTTCTGCAGATTCCAAAACAGTTGATACAGTAAAGCTTTTACCACTTTGTAACATTAACATGCCTCCTCACAACAAATAGACTGCGCTCTAACATTGAGGATGTCAAAGAAAAAGAGTGTTAAGGGTTATGTTGTCATTTGGAATATTGATTGAAAACATAAATCACAATATTATGTGCATAAACACTGACATTTGTTTTAATTAACACAAGTTGACACTGAGTGGAAGTACATTAAATTAAAGCAGTAAAAAGGTCTTCATACAGAGCCTGGTGGTACTCCTCAGTTAGTACAATCCCCATTTCCATGGTGATGGTCCATCCCAGATGAGTCTAAAGATGTCTCCACTGGACAAGATTAACATCAGACTTATTTTTTGCACAATAAAGTGCTACATGTAATTAGCAAATCATCTGGTCTGTATCTTTAGTGTTGACAAATGTTTCCATGGTAATCCTTGTCCATGTGATTCTATCAGCTGATGAGGAAAGATGATTCTTGTTTCAGTATTATCTTAGAGATCACAGGTGTTTTAGATTAAACTTGCGCCCTTGTCTTTTACACACAAATTCCTCCAGATTTCTGGAATTATCTAAACGTACGGTAAGCAATTCTGCATGATTTCTAACTGTTAACAGTCTGTCACTTTCAGTGAACACTTCCTTACTATCCTGTAGGTGCTTATCTTATGTGATGGGTGGCGTTTTCTCATGTAAGAGGAGCGCTCCCCAGCTCTTTATGTTTTGTTTAAATGTCAACAGACGTGACATCATCACTGCTTACCTTACTGCATTGTAGAAGGGCAAATGTGCAAATACCTTCCAATCATTCACTGAACAACATTTAAATAATTTTCCTCACATATCTGTTGACAAAGTAGAGATTCTCTGTCCATATTTTCTCAAACTCGAAGCCTTTGTTGGAAGCTGATTTTGGACCAAATTATCTTTACAAGCAATCAATCACCTGTTGACATCTCCTTACAAGCATCAAATTATTAAATACCATCTATGTTGTGTTGCATTTCTGAAATAAAAAATGGAATGGAAAAGTTCAATAACTAGGAAAAATGTATAATTGAATGACAATCATGTGACTTGGCCGAAGTAGACTACATAATGAGATTATTTTGTCAACCAGTTTGACATTTAAAAGTGATCAAGCGTTTACAAG
>JAOWBL010027167.1:17375-28560 GCA_028564865.1 Zenarchopterus dispar
GATGTAGGATGGATCTCAGTGAGGTACTCTCATCAGAAGAGGGAGGTGGTACCAAGTGTCTGGCTCTGTCCCCTCACACCAGCTGCTAGGAACAGAGCTGTACAGATGTGCTATTTTACTGGATCTGTTTTTTTTTTGGTCTGTCTGTGTTTGGTCTGTGTTCAGTGTGCTAAACATGTTTCCTTTTAATAATAATAGTAATAATACTATATATATTTTTAAATTTCCATGATTTTTTAAATGACACTTTTATTAGTCCAATATTGTTAGTAGCTCTTGTCACAGCAGATCTATACCATGTGGTCACAAATGGTATTGCTACATAGGGTGGCTTTAGTACACATTTCCTTTCAATAC
The DNA here is from genome assembly GCA_028564865.1 of Zenarchopterus dispar. NCBI lineage: Eukaryota > Metazoa > Chordata > Actinopteri > Beloniformes > Zenarchopteridae > Zenarchopterus > Zenarchopterus dispar. The sequence continues at coordinate 17,733 of JAOWBL010027167.1, forward strand.
ATTTTCTTCTCCTGCTATTATTAGTTCAATGTCTCTACAAAATTGTGAGCATTATTTCTCAAAAATCTCAAATGTTCCAAGGCAGTAACTGTGGAGCTTCTGGCCTTGAAGTATGACCAGAGAGGCCACCAAAATCTTTGCAATCAAAGCTGTGGAGAGTTTACTGTGACATATTGATTCTCAAGCATGTTTAAGTCACTCCACAAATGAAATAAAGAAATAACTATAGCTTAATATGAGGTTAAAGTGATTAAATATATGAAGATTGCTCAAATCTTACCTTGGACAGAAGTCTGTTGCCGTCATTATCGAGTATAAACACAGCTTTTACTGTATAGAGAGAAGGTTCCTGCAAAGACACACACAGAAGACATCTTAAATGATCTTTTCTCCCTTCACGTTCAGAGCTCCAATGCCAAATCTTCAAACGAAAGCTTCAAACCTCCTTATCTTAAAGACCTCATACTTCCACATTATCCCCTCACAGTGCTGCAGCAGAGACAGTAGAAGGACAAAACAAACTCCTCCTGATATCATCCACACATTTCTATGGGTTCAGTTTGAAGCCTGAAATTATCTTTTGGGAAAGTCACCATCTTTCGAAGGGAAACACAACCAATCCTGGTTAATCCAAAAATGGACAAATGGATGACTAGCCGGCCTGCAGGCTGCTTGAAACAAACCCACTTTAACTCAGTTACTGCTAGTTAGCAATTGCAGCCTGGCTGAGCTAATCTATTTGACTAACTAGAGTGACCTTGCCATCATTCTGGTCAAATTTGTCCAACATCCTCACTTCTGATGTCACTAAACATTTGAAATGAGTTCTGGTGGTTTGACCCCAACCATGGTTTGTTCTGAGCTTTCAGATCTGGGTCCTGGGAAGATCTGGGACAACTTAGTCTGAAGTAGTGCAGACCAACCTAGAGGTCGCTTCAGCTGAAGGAGCCAGATGTTTCAGCTGCTGTAAGGGCTGGAGGCTAGAAGGCTAGAGGACATTGACCAGTTAACCCAGGTAGCCTTTACAATGCTACATGCCTCACTTATACAGTCAGCTGCAAGTGGTCATTCAAGGAATTCTCGTTTTCTTCGCTTCCAGATTTAGTTCGGACTAGTAGGCTGGAGGTTAACCTCTGACGCACAAGGCTGTTTTCTTCCCACTTTTCTCTTTACTCTGTTACTTATTTCTCATTATTACTGTCACTAATGTTGTGCAGCAGGTAATGCAGGTATCCCTCCTGGAGACTGGTTGAAAGGAAGTTCATGCTGCGCTCTGTAGTTTGTTGTATTCTGCATAAATGCATTTACTTTCATGAAAATATTTATTTGATAGGCAAAAACATAATTGTGTCATAAAACAATTTATGGGACTGCAATAAACCCAACTTCTGCCAGACCAAAGCTCTGGATATTTATAGCAATCTTCTACAGAAGCTCTGGAGCCCATAAAATGAAACTGAGGTCAGCATTACTCTAGACACACAACTCTGTCCATCATCACAAGGGTCTACACTTCAGTTCTGGACGGATTCATGGTTTGTTCCACATCTGCAGGATTCATTCAGGTTCTTCAAGCTGGTTTCTTTCACAGTTTTCCAGAGGCGGAAATAACAGATGCACATTTGAAAGACTTAGATTGTCCCTCCCACACACACACTTATCACTTACAGATCCATCTCTGACGAATTTTCAGAACGGGACAAAGTTCTGTTATGCACTGACTCGCAATGATTCACAGTCAGAGTGTATCACAGAACTTAGACCAGAACCATGAACCAGAAGTCCAGTCCAGCAGCTTCAGCACAAACGAGAGGAAAAAAAAACAAAAAACAATATCTATGGATCTATCTGGTCTTATTGGGACTGGAGGACAACCAAACCTTTTCAGCACTGACTTCAATTTTCAGAAGGCCTGAAAATATCCTGATGAAACCAACAGAGATATGACAACAGTAATCAAACAATAATATAATAATAACAATTAGAGGGAAAGTGAGAGCTGATATCTGGAATTCAGAAGGAGGAAAGAAACCTGAAAAAGATGGCTGGAAGAATTTAGGGGGGGGAAAGAGCAGTTTTCAGTCCATGAACATCTGTTGAGGGCTCAAAGAGATCATGAAATTATGCAAATCAAAGATTAACAGTTGGAGAATGATTTATTGTAAAGTAATAGTGCAGCTGCAGCACTGAGTATGAAAAATGCTTCAGTCCCATCCATCCATTCATCTATCTCCTCTTATCAAGATTCATGAGAACAGCAACCTAATCAGAGACATGAAGACCTTCCTCTCCCCTGCAACCTTATACCTTTCCAGGAGGACACCAAGGTGTTTCTAGACCAGTTGACAAATACAGTAAAATTCCTTCATTATGTCCTGGGTCTGGCTCAGAGCCTTCTCCTGAATGGACATGTCTGAAACACCTCCCTAAGGAGGCAACGAGGAGACATTCTCAACTGGTTCCTCTGGACAAGATCCAGAACTGTTGAGATACGCCAATCCAATATTATTTAAGAATGGGACAACGTCCCTCTCTAAAACTCATTCATCTCTATGAACGAATGTTAAGAAGAATACAAAGTTTGAAAATGTTTGCATCACAACTGTGTTTTAACTCACAAGTTGATGAAGTCTGTGGCCCTGTGATGGACTGGTGACCTGTCCTGGGTGTACCCTTGCCTATCGCCTGCTATGGGCTGGGATTGGCTCCAGCAGACCCCCGTGACCCAGACATGGATTCAGCAGGCACAGAAAATGAATGGATGGAAGTTGATGAAGTTAGAAATTATGATTTTTTTTTTTCAAATTTGCTACTTTTAAGTCAGGCTGTCCACATTTCTTTTTGCAGATGAACAAATTTATAATCAGAAGTTTGGTATTTTCTCTGTAACAAAACTAAGAAGTCAGAAATTTTAGGTTTTTATTTATCAATTTAATTAGTTTGCATTGAAAATTACCTCTGCTACACATTTGTTTCCTAAGGTGCTCCTGATATGTTGTGGTGTTACTTCAGTTAAACTTCATGTAAGATAGTTCAATTAGGTCAATCTGAACTTGACTTTGTTTTTGTTTTTGTTTTTTTACCATACATCATCGATTTTTCTTTGGGTGGAACAGACTGATGGATCATCTTGAAGATCAGAACTCCTCCATCAAACTGGAAATTTTACAAAATAGTGGACCCCCAAACAGAGTCTTCACCAGCACCCAAAAAAATCTAGAAGTGGCCCTGGGAGACAGACATTTAACTTTAGTCAAAAGAGAGGTACAAAATACTACCTGAGTAAAGTTACTTAGTTACTTTAGTCTGGTCTTGCTGTCTGGCTTGGACAGCTCATGGGTATTAATTAGACTTGAATCAGGGAGAAGGATTCCAAGAAGATAAATCTGTGAAAAAGTCAATGACACTGAATAAATTGTGAGCAAGGCAAGCCAGGCGCGCGACAGAATGGTGGACGTGGCACCTACCCTGCGTTACACGTCACTACATTCACGCTCAACAGCTGAAACATGCACGCTCGCTGAAACTGAGCCGACAGCGTTAAAAAGCGAAAGATCGCGTCCGTTTCCGTGCTTTTTTAAGAGTTTGGTGCACAGGAACCGAACCCTGGATCTCGGATTTGGACTGTGCACGTACCCAGGGGGTCAGCTGTGACTCATGTGGTCCACGCAGAAGTTGTCACCCTGACCAGCACTTTGAGTCTGTCGTTTTAAAAGCAACAGCTTTACAGAAATGACAAGAGTGATGGACTGTTGATCTCATCCCTGCTGGGTCTCCACAAGTCAAATATCCGGATGATCTGAGCTCCGCACAGAAATCCTCCTCAGAATAAACCAGACCTGGGTTATTTCTGAGGGCAGTCTACTGCCGAGCCCTCTACCCCCTCCCGTTCCTCTCCTGGACTCTCCATCCACACCTCCACCATGCAATACATGTCCGCTTCCACACGGATATCAACCCCCATCCCACAGACGCAGGACCCGGACGCCCGTGTGCGTGGAACGGCGGAGAGCCTCACCGCGGACATGGAGTCCATCCTGTTGCCGAGCTCGCTGTGTGTTGACGTGGACTGCCTGGAGCTGTCACAGTCAGATCAGTCTGTGCCGCCCATGCGCGCTCCCGCTCCTCCAGTAGCCAACCGGATAAAAGCAGATCCACGAGCACGGAGTCACCAGCAGGACGCGCTGTAGTCACGCCTCTTCCTCCTCTCCTCGGTATTTTCACAATTAAAGTGGCTACGTGGATTTTAGTTTATCAGAGACACGAAGAACAAATACTCTGACAACGCGTTACTGCGTGAAAGTTTGGCCTCAGACGGTCCACGTGCTCACGTGTCATTTTGGTCATGTTGACTCAATTACAAAATGTATACAAAGAACTAGACAAACCCACAGTGACTTAAGTGAGTTTAAGGAAAGTCTTTCTTGACTGAATAATGCTGGCACCCAAAAGGAGCAGAGCAAACAGCTGAAACGCGCCCATTTGAGCTCAGTTACTACAAGTTAACAGTCTTAGTTTGTCTTATGCTAAGGCTTTAAATATTATTTTACATTCATTCAGATTGAATCTGGCCATCCATTCTAATTTCATGTTCATACCAAAACAACATGTGAAGCAAGTTCTGTCAGAGCTGAAATGAGGCCTGAGCTCCAACAAACCTCAACTGGGATCCTTGACCTGCTGATGCTCGGCGGGCTGAATGCAGCACAGAAGTCACAGAAAATATCAAGCTCTTTATTACTTAATATATGTCCCTAATTAAAGATGTTAGCTTGCGGAACTTTACCTGATAATTACCTGATGAGCTACATAAAAATGCCCCCATTCATTTGGATAGATGTGAAATCTAACCATAGAGACCAAAACTGTTTTTGAATCAGATTTTAAATATGTTTATTTCAGCTGTAAAGTTGAATGTTTTAACATAGGGGTTGATGGAGATGAACTCACTGTGGGATCCATACTCTAGGGGTCGGTAGAGGAACTGCAGGCCTGAACAGGTTTGATCTTAAAGGTAGTGATCTTAGCAGCACGGTGGCTTAGTGGTTAGCACTGTTGCCTCACAGCAAGAAGGTTCCTGGTTTGATTCCTAGCAAGAGTCTTTCTGTGTGGAGTTTGCATGTTCTCCCCATGCTTTTTTGGGTTTTCTCCGGGTACTCCGGTTTCCTCCCACAGTCCAAAAACATGTATGTTAGGTTGATTGACAACTCTACATTGCCCATAGGTGGGAGTGCGTGGTTGTTTGTTGTGTATGTGGCCCTGCGATGGACTGGCGACCTGTCCAGGGTCTACCCCTGTCTCTTGCCTGCTATGGGCTGGGATAGGCTCCAGCAGACCCTCGTGACCCAGACATGGACTCAGCGGGCACAGAAAATGGATGGATGGAAGAGGGTACTGATCTTAAAGGTAGCATATACCCCCCAAAAAGTAGTTTCTAATTGTGTACGTTGAGGGGGTATAGAAAACAAAACAAACAAAAAAAAAGAAAAGCAAAAAGAGTAGCAATTAGCATCATCTGGGGCAGGAACCAGGGCTGTAGAACGGAGACATGAGCTGATTTCTGGACTGAGATGTTTATAGACCTCACAGACAGGAACCAAGGTGCTACAGGCCAGGAAATCCAGTAGTGGAGCACAATCATCCATCTAAAATTCAGCAGGCAGGAAGAAACACAGGAACAGCATTGAAGAGAATAGCAGAGAGGATGTATATTGGAGAGAGATGAGAACCATGATGCAGATGTGCATATCAGAAACACAGGGCAGATGTAGCAGGAAAAACTGAAAGCACAAAGAAGGTAAAATGGGAAACAAAGACATGGAACATAAAAAAAACAAAACTCATCAACAAAGAAGCAAAGAACACAACCAAACACATAAACACCCACCACATGTTCACGGTTTCTGCAACTCTCCACAACATTTTATTCTCCTTAAACATCTTTGAAAAGGTCAATCTGAAGCTTTCACTTCTTCAGTCTTCAGTTTTCTTTCCAAAACCCTAAGATGCTTCAGATGTTCATCTACAAACTCTAAACATAAATTTCTGTGGAGCTGAAGTAGAAATGGTTTTGTGGTAGGTTGGTTTCATCTTCTGAAGGTCTTCAGCATCCAGGACGGACTCTGGTTCACTGGTCCAGCAACCTTTTATAGTCTGCTTTAAAGTTTTTCCAAACCTAAACTTGGACTCCACTGTCCCTGCTAAGTGCAACATCTTAACAAAGATTCAAAGAAACCCTTTCTGCTGTAGCCTTGTATGTTTTTGTTGTGTTGTGTACTTGAATTGTAATTTCAGGCCTCTCAAAGCCTTCAAGGTTTGGGATGTTTCTCCAGTTTTGTGTACAGACTCTTTACTCTGTGAAAAGTCATGTTTCATCTGTGTGGAGTTGAGGAACCTCCTGGTGCCGTGTCTCCAGATGTTCCAGCTTTCCAAAGTTTTGTTTCACTTTGTTCCCACTCTTCATCGCTGCCTCCAGCTGCTGTTCACGGGCCTGACTAATGAAGAGCAGCTGAGAACCACAATCAGATCAGATCAGTCAATATTCACAGCAGATCCTGCTCAGTCTCCGATATGCCGTTTCTTTGTTGTTGTTTTTTTTTTTTTGAATATTTTCCAATTCATGTGTCTCAGTGCTCCCCACCCCCGTTGTGTGTGTGTGTTTGTTTGTTTACATCAGTATTTTAGATGCATCAAGAATCTCTTTTGAAGTGACCCACATACTCAGTAAATTGACAACCCTCAAAAGCTTGATGTCAGATATACAGATGTAAACAAAAGATGCAGAAGGAGGGAGGGTGTATGATTTCATTTTGAAGTGTTTGTGCAGTTGCAGCTGACAAATTCATAAACTCATTACAATGGAAAGAAACCTGATGGAAAAGAGAGCTTAATTTTTAACACTGGCCATGTGTGGAGGGATGACTTTAACATCTTTAACAGATGTGTGTGGTTGAGGAATCAGAGTCAGGAGGGGAGGAATATGATGAGACTAGCTTAATTTGAAGCAGATTTCATTAAAAATAAAAATCCTGCCTGTGCAGAACAGTGACATCAAATATGAATGAGATGCAACGTGACAGTTCAAACTAAAGTCAGATACTTACCTGATTTAGCACCAGATAGGTATGTGACCCAGGTCTGATGTGAAAAAGTCAGATTTTGTGTCATTTGAGTTGCTCAGACAGCCAAAACAAAATCAGATATAGGTAAAAAAAAAAAAAAGAAAAATAAAAAAAATAGATATTGGTTGCTTTGCCTGTAGTGGGAATGTAGCCTTAGAGCAGGACCAAAAGGGTAATTCTGGTTTTCTAGGTTAAATTCAATACACAAGTAAGAGTAAGTGGAGTTCCTCTACTCACCACAGGCTGGATGTGGGGTAATCTCTGATGAGAAATCCTAAGAGGCTATATTATTATTATTATTATTATTATTATTATTATTATTATTATTAAAAAGAAAGACAATAAGCTCTCTTTGAACAATAATAAAAGTTTGAATGTAACATCTGTGAGATGTTTTGGTCAAAATCCCACAGAGATCCATTAAAACAGCTCCCAGTTCAACCACATCTGTACACCTCTGCTCATAACAGCTGATTTTAGGGGATGGAGCCAGACACGACATCACCTCACTCTTATGATGAGAGTACGTCGTAGAGCCCACATATGGATGTGACCCCTAAAAACATCCAGTTTTTAGGGTTGATATAAACAAGGAAGTAAGAAAACCTGCACTTTCTGCACTGACCATTAGAGGCTGGATGCAGACCTACAGTTCCTCTATTGACCACTACGGTCTGAATCCAACAGTGAGTTAATTTCCATTGACCTCTGACAGTAGCTGGAACATCATTATTCATTTTTTAAAGATAAAATGTCTTTAAGTGCTCTTAACTGTACTTAGAGACAATTGAGACCAGGTCTGGGTTGGTCTAAAAGGTTGAAGCAGCTGTTCTCACCATGGCTGAAGTATGTTGGTCAGGAGTGGCTAGAAGACAGCATCTGGACTGTCTCTGGGCCATCAGTTTCTGAACTAACAACTATGATGCTAATCACAGTTCACAGAGCTGCAGTATACACCACAGCGGTTCATCCATTCATCCATCCATCTTCTTCTGGTTATCTGTGGTCAGGTTGTGGGGGCAGTAGCCTAAGCAGGGAGATCCAGACTTCCTTCTCCCCAGCCACTTTGTCCAGCTCATCTGGGAGGATACCAAGGTGTTCCCAGGCAAGCTGAGAGACATAGTCCCTCCAACATGTCCTGGGTCTTCCCTGGGGTCTCCCAGTGGAACATGCTCGGAAAACCTCACCAGGAAAACATCCAGGAGGCATCCTTATCAGATGCCCGAGCCACCTCATCTTGCTCCTCTCGATGAGGGGGAGCAGCGGCTCTACTCTGACCCCCTCCCGGATGACCGTGTTTCTCATCATATCTCTAAGGGAAAGCCCGGTTACCCTACGGAGGAACTCATTTCTGTAACTTGTATCTGGAATCTCGTTCTGTCGCTGCCAACAGCTCGTGACCATAGGTGAAGGTAGGAACATGGACCAAATGATAAATCGAGACATTTGCCTCAGCCCCTTCTTCACCATGACAGACCGATAAAGAGTCTGCATCACTATGGATGCTGCACCAATCCGCCTATCGATCTCCGGCTCCATTCTTCTGCCGCTTGTGAACAAGACCCCACAATACTTGAACTCCATCACTTGGGGCAGCACCTGATCCCCGACCCGTAGAGGGCACTCCAACTTTTCCAACTGAGGACCATGGTCTTGGATTTAGAGGTGCTGATTCTCATCCCAACCACTTCACATTCGACTGCAAACCACTCAAGTGAAAGTTGATGGTCCTGGCTCGATGAAGCCAACAGAACCACATCATCTGCAGAAAGCAGAGACCCAATTCTGAGGTCACCAAACCAGACTGTTTACACCCCTTGGCTGCACCTAGAAATTCTGTCCATAAAAGTAATGAACAGAATTGGTGACAAATGGCAGCCATGGCAGAGTCCAACCCCTACAGGAAACGAGTCTGACTTACAACCGACAAAGCGGACCAAATTCTGACACTCGGTGGTAAAGGGACCGGACAGCCCATATAAGGGCTTTTGGTACTCCATACTCCTGGAGAACCCCCATAGGAGCCCCTGAGGAATACAGTCAAAAACCTTCTCCAAGTCCGCAAAATACATATAGACTGGTTGGGCTAACTCCCATGCCACCTGCAGGACCCTGCTGAGGGTGTAGAGCTGGTCCACCGTTCCATGGCCTGGACAAAAACCACACTCCAGCAGTTCATCTCAATTTATAAAATAGAATTCATTTAAATTTATAAAATAAATTTTAAATTAACTGTTGTCAATAAAACTGAATTGACAGCAGTTCATTTTAATTTTATTTAAATTGCATCTGTTACAATACAAATTGTCTCTAGGCACTTTTCTGAGACCCAGAACATGACCCCCGAGCAAAGAAATAATCCCAGCAGAGAAGAAAAAAGGTGGGTTCAGAGTAAGCTGACCAGACAGGAACCTCATTCTCAGCCCCCTAGTCCACATGTCTTCATCACACTGTAGAGCTACACAACAACCACTGACTGAACAAATAACACAGCTGATCACATGATGGTGGTAATGAGCATGTTCTGTTGTTTGAAAAACACCACCAGCAGGAAAAAGAAGAATGCAATAAAAGAAGAAAGATAAAGAGACATGTTAACAAGAGATGCTAATTGTATTTTTGTTAACTTTTTTAACACACCGTGGTTGTAGCAGTTGGATTAAAATAAATAAATAAATTTAAAAAACAGCTGGAGCTCTACATTGGTGTTTTATGCCAGTAAGACCTTAACCGACTCCTTGGTCCATCTTCTGTTTTTTCTTGTAATCTCCATCCTTATCAAAAGTCCTCACAGCAAAATGTTTCTAATCGAAATGGTTCAAAATGAGTTGTGTTCACATGATTTATGTTCATATGAGATCACTGAATGCATTTTAGAAATCCCTGATTAATAGAGACCTCCCCCCAGGTGGTTCCTTTTGACTGAGTTGACCTCTCCTACTATAGGAATGTTTTGACCTTGTAAAGGTTCCTGAAGGTCACTTTTGAAGGACCATTCCTGGTACTGGAGACAAGTCTACAATCCAGCCCCCCAAAAACTACCCAGAACGTAGTAATGGAAAAGAAAATAAGAGCATGACCGGGTAATAGATCAAACAAGCAAAACTGAACAGTGTTCTCAAAACGACTTAATGTTAACTCTCTAGCTGTTCTTATTATTGCTTACAACCGATAGTAATGGCAACAAGTTGTCCATCTTTTTGAAAAGTAGATGCCAAATGAACATTCTTGTTTTTTGTTTTTTTTTGTCCCCCCCCCCCCAACTTTCCAGCTGCCACATGGACAGCTTGGGTGTGACATCATTCCCAGCATGTGAACAACCACTCCACTTGCTTTGGAGTCTCTGGGTCAGATGATCAAGAAGCTATTAGAAAAAAAATGTATAAATATCTAATTTTCTTTTCTTCAAAATAATAATGTAAAATTGAAGAAACCATCCATTCATTCATCTACACCTGCAGATTCCTGGTGAAATCTATCCCACATTAGCATTTTTCCTCAGGATTGGATTTAGTGACACCAGACCTATTTTACCAGAGAGAACTTCTGTGAAGTGGACAGTTATAGGGCAATCCCAGGTATGTGGGTGAATGTTGGGGGACACCCTGGGCAGGTCACCACTCCACCAGTCATCAGTCCATCACAAAATACCAGAACCTCTCAAATGCAGTACTCTCAGGTGTCTTTTATTACTGTTTTGCAGTATT
>JAOWBL010027204.1:6185-17666 GCA_028564865.1 Zenarchopterus dispar
GCTGGTTAATTGCTTCATTTTCCTTGTTCACACAGGAATTTGTTAATGAGCTGTTAAACTCAAAAGATGCTTCGCTCTGCTGTTCCTCTATTCAGTCTTGTCCCATTCAAATAGTTGTGGCTGTGCGCTGTATGCCTGCTATATTCTGATATACATGTTTTCATATTGTTTCTAAGTTAGTCTTTTCAAAATGTGTGACATATAAGAGAAAACAAAGCATGACATTTAAAATGACATTGAGACTAAAGTAGGAAATTGGATTATGGAACTAGTATAAGAAAGTAAATGGCAAACCTTTTAGAAAAATGAAATGATAATTACAAATTCAAAACCTGAAAAAATATTGTCAGATTAAGTTGTTTTTTATTTTTCCATTCCCAAAACCTTCCTTTCCTGACTCTCAGCCACTTAATTATACAGACAGGCTTGAGAGGCGACATCACTGTAATCACCCAGTATTTCAGCTCAGTTCTCCTCAATAAAACCATGTCCCGTATCTGCTTTGAATCCTCTTTTTATCCTTTTAACTCCATCCACCAGTTACTGGAAACAGAGCTGTGCATGTGTGTGTGTGTGTGTGTAAGGATCCTTAAATAGCTATTGTATAATAGTATTAAGGTTGGCTGTGGGTCAGGACAGCCATTTGACATGACCAACAAATCTTCGTAAAACTTTTTCCTTACACTCATGGTCCAGTAGTGCTGAGGCCACAAAGTAATGTGCCATAGAGCGGTAGTGGTTGGTTTTCACTTGTGACATGGTGGACCAGAACAAAGGAACATTGTCTTTGATTGGCATCTGGATCATGGATTGGTGCACATTGTCATAAATTTCTGAGACCTAGCGGGAAGAGGATAATAAAATTAATGAGTAGGCCTTAAAAAATAAAAAAATAAAAAAAAATAAATAAATAAAATCAACAGACCTAGGTCACATACTCTCATTACATTTTTCCTTATGTACAGTATAACTTTACAGACTTGAACTAATGACCACACAAGCTGCTTTGGGGCTCTTTACCTTTGAAGCCTCCTGGGCAATTTTCATCAAAGAGTAGAACTGGTTTGGGATCCCTGGCAGGGCAATCTTCTCAAACAAGCACTCCTGAGCTTGAGCAAGCATCAGCCGAATCAGCATGCTGAGCATGGCTGGACTCATGTCATAGCTGGGAGTGTGGGTAAAAGTCTCTTTGAGGTGGTTCAGGATACCTAAGGGAAAACAAGAGGTCAGAATAGCTCAGAAGTTACTCAAACAAACAAAAGTTGCAGTGAATTTTTTGAAGTAAAAGTGGAGTTTCTAAGGACTTTTAAAGGCTGCTACATTCTTTCTAATTTGCTACATTTTTGTGAGATTTGTAACATCACAATCTGAGGAACTGGATTAGTCAGTACTCTATGCTGGTAGTTATAGATTATTTTTAGGTAAAAGGTCAACAGTGGCTTTCTTAGGACTCTTCACAAAACAACGCAATTCTACTTTAAGCCCTGCTGGAAGAAAAATTGTGCATTGTGAACCCAAACTTGTAGCAATAATTTCAAAACAAGGCCTTTTTAAGGGTTTATGTGGGAGAGAAAGTGAGAGAGACTGTATTTATTTTGCAAAGCCAAGCACTCCACAGATGAATGTACCTCATCATTTATCAGGTTATTCTAATAGACTATTATCAATAATACAAAGTGTTCCTGACAACATAATTTATGTTTTATACAAAGATGTTTTTTTATGGGTAGTGGGAAACACCTGTCCCGATGCTCGCAAATAAACTGCAACAGGAAGTAGTGCATCATAAATGAATCATCCTCATATTTATAGGAAGGCTTCCATGCACTGGAATAAAGCTTGATGATTACTCACACTAGTGCTGACCTGATTCTTTTGCAGTTTCATAAATTGTATATATGCTGACAGACAGACTGGTATTTATGCACCTGCCAAGGAACTAAAACTGTCTCAAGGTAGTTCCTGGCACCATAAGCTTCTCAGGAGCAAAGCCACACACACAAAATTACGAGATGAAAATAATACCGGTGTCGTGACTGCAGCTGGTAATGTCGCAGCAGGTGAGCAGACAAAGTGACCCAAATACTTCTTGAAAACAGCCAATTCACTTTAAACCCATACTGAAAACAATGTCTCCCGCTATTCGGTGGAAAGGAGAAAAAGTGGTCTTGTAGCACTGACCTCCAGGTTTGTGTGATTTTTGAAAACATAAGCAACAAATGACAAAAACTTAGAGCTGTTTTCAAGCCAAGAATGTCTGCTTCTTATTTTTCATGCTAAAACACCCATGACACAAAGTTGTTGACAACATAATAACAGAGCACTTCCTCGTAAGTCCTCAGCCAAGACTTTGCAGTTGCTGTCCGGATTCTCTCATCTACACCTCTTTTGTGTTGCTGACTAAGGAGCACTGCAGCATCAGCTCCTTCTAGCGTCTCCTATCTTTGTTTACTCGGACTTTGTTTACTTTTTTTACTTGGACAAAGCTCCAAAAATATTAAAACTGATTTCCTTTTTAAAGGCTAAAACATCAAAGAAACACAATTAGAATCATGGTCAGAGCTGTAATTATAGTGTAATACTGGTTCTATTGCCAGGTCATAATTCCATCAAGACTTGTTGGAACTTCCTGAAAATGCTCACTTGTTGGGGAGCCATTTCATATTATGAGTCCTTGGAGTTCAGCCACATAAAAACAAACATCAGCATTCACTCTCCATAATGGAACACAAGTCAGAGAATGATGATCTGGCTCTTAAACTGTAAACAAGGGTGTTTTCACACTGTTAATATTTATATGAACAATATGTTAATGTGTCTTTAAGGTTGTCATTTACAAATACACTGTTTTAATATTAAAGCTATTTATGTGATTGTTTTATCAGTTTCATACAGTTAACATCAGTAACAGCTATAGACAGTCGTAGAATTAAATTGTAGTCATCGATATACAACTTCTCTTGTAGTCTCCCTGTTAAACTGGATTTAAAGACACAAAACGTTTTTGAATGTTAGAAGGAATTGATGACGAGTAATGTAATGTACTGTTATCAGCCCCATCTTTGCATACCTGCAGCCTTCTGAAAGGAAGAGATAGCTTCCTCCAGGCCCACGACGGTCTGTCGGTTACTGCGAGTACCAATCTGGGAATACAGGGCAGCCATGTTGAAGAGCACGCTAGCCTTCTCAAGAGACAGGTTCTGCTGGCAAACGGGGACGCCTGTGAAGGAGTCGTACCTGCAGGAAAACAGAGCTGTCGCTATTTACTTCTGAAAAGATATATATTTATTTTGAAGTGGGGTTGTTTTAGAGAGCTCTAAGTTTGAACCATCAGAAAAAAACTGACACTTTAACTCTATAGTCTGTGTTTAAACACAGTCAGTGCAGACTAAACTGAACAACTGCCCAATGCAAAAGTGACATGATAAAGGAAAATAAAAGCTATACAGTATATGTCGTATTTATTTGAACAAGCTTGATGGGGGTTTTTTGGTTCAACTCCACTTAGATGACTAAGAAGGAAAAAAAAAAAAAAACTACATAAAAACATCCAAGTTCATTTGGCCCACTCAACTTATATATTTTTTTGGATTAAGAGAGATCCGTGTATCGTTGGTAAGACTGACTACTCTTAAATACTTCATGTAGCCCCAATCACAAAGATGTTTCTCTTACTATCTTTTTAAATTAAAGAAATATTTATTTAAAAAATATGAAAGTGCAAAGAAAACATTTAGCAAAGGGTATGACATCTGAAATGAAAAAACATTTTCAGTAGGAGTTGGGCAGTTAGTAAGAGCAGAGTAAATGGCTGTTTGTCATAATGTGTTTCACGAAATTCATGAATGCACATGAAAGACATTTGTAGTTTTAAATGGTTTCCAAGTTTTAAAAAACACAGCACTTTACAAACGTAAAATACGTACACATTTAGTTCTCAATCTTCTGTCTGTCATTTGCTGCATATTGCTACTTTCCCAAAACTGAAAGCTGCTCCCTTTGATTCAGAAGACACATCATCACTCCTTTATTTAATGACAGTAACAGGAAGCTTACTGAGAGGAATGCACACACTTACCACTTTGTTTACTTCTGCATGCATGTCTTCATGCACGCATATTCAATAACAGAAATGGTGACTACCAAACTAGTTCTATCAATTGCTCTCATGGAGCAGTAGGTTTTTGGTGGACATATACTCGCCGATGCATGGATTTAAGGAGGTGTCAGGAGTGATATTTATGCATGAAGTCTGAAAATCCCTGAAGGATTGGCTAATGACTTCTGAATTAAAGAGCAGCAGTTTTCTGTGTAACATTCTCAGCTCTTTTACTTAAAATAGTCTTACTTATTTCCTTTCAGTCAGGATGTTAGAAATTTAAGCTAATATTTCTGGTGCTCTCTTCATTAAATGTTTTAGAAGTGGTTTCCTAATTTCATAATAGTTGCTGATGAGAAATAATTTGTAATGCTTGGAGTGTATGTACCAGGTGAAGAAAATGCCGGTCTGGTGGGTTGGAGAAAAGAATCGGCTCTCTATCAGAGGAAGATGGCCGTAGTATTTTTCAAGCAGCTCCACCCCAGCCTCGCTTCGGCTTGGTGTCCTGCATGCCTGAGACATGAAAGAAAAGAGACTCAATACAGTCTGTAATCACTGAGTACTTTGAGTGATAAAGATGTAGAAATGCATGAGATCAGCTGACCTAACTCAACTTTTTCATAAGAAATAATGTGTGTAGCTTCAGTTTTTAAATATTGTAAAGTGTATCTCCGAATTCACTAATTAAAGAGCACATATCTCTCATTATCTCTTTGTTCTCTTTATTAATTTGTGTAAGCACCACAAACGGTAAGCCAGAAACATGTACACTGTGTCTGAAAACAGAAAACTGGATTAACAATGCACCATCAACTCAAAAAAAAAAAAAAAAAAAAATCTCAATTATACGAAGGTGGAAACTTAAATCAAAGTGATGTTAACTGCATTTCTGTAAACCTTGAGGCGGAGATAAACATGTCAATGTAACTGTGGTAGTGCAACTCAGTAGTTTAAGAATAAGATTTCACAGTGCATTGTGTGGCAGAATGCATGATGTTTGTGAGTCAAAATAGTCAAAATAGTCAAATACACTACCTGTCGCAGGTCCATCATATCAGCAATCTCATCCTCAAAACTGTTGCCATCTTCACTGTAATGCTCCATAATAAAGTCCTATCAAAACAAGAAAATCTCACACTTTAAACAAGTTTATAATTATATCATCATTATTATTTATATTATACATCCTAAATTGTAGCAAGAGACCAAATCAAACTGAGTGAATCGAGGAGAAGTGACTCTCCCATCTGAAGCACCGGGTCATTAAAACTGAGACGTAACAAAAAGCAGGGCAGAAATCATAAAACTAGAACGTGCTCACAAAAGGTTCCCCAATGAGACATAATTTAACAATTACTCAAATAGTCTCCTAACTACTGACCTGATTTTCAAGCATTTTAATGAGGTTTTAATGCTGACAGACAGATTGACACACAAAAACCTGCCAAAGTACTAAAACAGCTTTGTTGTAGTTCCTACAACAATAAAGCCTCCAGGAGTGACGCCAAACACACAAACTCACGAGATGAAAACAAGACCAGCTAGTAATTACAGTTGATAATACTGTAGTGGCAGGTGAGCAGACACAGTAACACTACTACTTCCTGAAAGAAGGTGCTTATTTTAACTCACCGAAAAACCCCGTCTCAGTATGAGTACAAAGCAAACTTTAGGGTTTTATAACCCCTTGATCTCTTTTTACCTTGGAAATTTGTATTTTAGCATGATACTGGATGTTTAAGTGATTTTACATTTAAATAAATTCAGTGAAACTACAAGAGATTGCCGAGTACCTTGAATGGAGAAGAGAAGTCAACTTCTTTTGTTTCCTTTAGACCCAGAGCAATCAGGGGGATATTGGCCGTTTCACTGCAAGCAAAAAAAAAAAAAGAGACAAATAAAATATACCATGATCACTGAACTTCAAACATGATAGTCATAATCTTTGCTCACTGACAGATTGACAAGGATGAAGTGAGTATATTTTGACAATACATGGCAGTTTAATCAAAAGATCCCTGCAGTAATGTTTATTGATATTTTCATAAGCTAGTGGCAAATGAACAGAAAAAAATGACCTGAAGGATAAGTGATGAAGAAGAGAATACAACTGACCTTAGACAAAGCCTATTTTGTAATTTTACTAGACAAAATGAAATACATAATATGCAGCACAAAGAACAGGCTGATCTCAGCAGTGACAACCTTGTTGACTGAGAAAGTTGACATCTTCATTCAGACTGTAGTGTAATTTCTTAATAGAGAAGTCAGGATTAGGCAGATGGTGCAGCAAACACACTGCAGGAGTTAGGATTTAAAGTTGAACAGGGGCCTCATGTCTCCTTGTGATGTAAAGCTACAACTTTCCATGAAGTAATTGCTGTGGAGTTGCAGCTTTGCTTAACTAATGCTCCAAATCTTTCTTCTAAACTTCATCAAACCTGGATTTTAACTTCTATTAAATTTAACCCAACTTGCAGCTAATAAAGAGTGCAATAAAATCTTTAATTTTAATCTCAGATGGAGGTTTTGTGGTTTGGAATTTCTGCTTATAAAAGGACTCTGAGGTCTTTGTTACTGACAGATGGAAAGCAGGTTTAGCTTATTATCAGAGCTGAAGAAATATACCCTGACAGGTACCTGCTGCTGTTTGAGAGAGACCAAAAAAAAGAAAAAAAAAAAAAAGAAAATCCTCTATGCTCAAAGGGGAAGAGAGACTATTAGCTAAGTAACTTTGGTTGCAAAAATTACTCACATCAACCAGCCAAGCAGTACATATTCACAGTACAAAATGTCAGAACCACAGTGTCCAAACGAGCATGTCATGAAATGATGAATGAGGAGATAAGACTGCATTCCTCAGGCATACTGGCTATGTAAATCACAAAAAAACCACATGCACCAGTAACCCTGACAGAGCCAGATAGGAGCTGCACTGTAATTCATTAGTGCTTGAAGATGAGATCATTCTGGTCTTTGCTCTGGCTTGGCAGAAGCAGTGACATGGGAGTGGAAGCTCTTTGCTCTGATGGGAATCTCAAATGTTAAAAGCATCTTAGAAAACCCCTCCCACTCCCTATCCCCACACACAAACACACACACACTTCCTCTCAACATTAAAGTGTCTGTGAGAAAGACATGAAGCAGATGGCTGTTGCTACTGCAATCATAAAAAGAAGTCAGATCTGTTAAAAGGATCAAAATCATTCCAAGTTTAAAAGAAGTAAACTTGGAATGACTTTGGTATCGTGCAGAGTGTCTTGATGGGTCGCAGTTTTAAACATTCCTCTGGCTTGTGGCATGTGTACGCTCATGACAGGTTGAGTTCAGACACGGATCTTTCACCAGATACAGCAGAGACATGGAAGTCTGTTTCAGAGGAATTCTTTTTTGAAAAACAACTTGTGGTTAGAAACAGAAAGCAGATAAAGAACAAACACTAGAGATTTGAATTAGACTTTATTTAGCCACAAGCATGTCCAAGCATGCATGTAAAGATGCCATGCAACCCTCTCCCCATCTGCTGTTTCTGTTCATTTCTGGATTACTAAAATAATCATCTTTATATTCTAAGCAACTCACCAATTAATTTAGGTAATAGATAAGAACAAATGATTCTTTCCATTTTCTCGTTTGCAGCAATGACAAAGAACTACGTCAAGTTTAAATCTTTATTTTTGTTTTCATGCGACTATATTTTAGGTATGCTTTTTCAGAAAATCTGAAGCAAAGTTAAAATTATTGTGCAGGTGAAGAATATAAAAAAGAAACTGAATGTGCATTTCCAACATTGAAAAATGATAAAACAAGCAATATTTTGACACTGGAAGAATCTCAGAGACAAATGTACACAATAAAAGTGCTGTTTGAGACTAAAAATAATGGTCATTAGCTTCAGTTTTTTTTTTTTTAATAGGAAGCATATAAGTTTATAGTATATACACAGGACTGGCTACATAGACGCGTGCTTTCTGATTTGCATTACCTCATGCCTAAAAACCAGTTGAATCTGGTTTGAGCAAAGAATAAGCAAAGAAAGGAACTATTCAAAGGATAGGGGGCTGATGGGAAAAGCTTAGAAAGGTGAGGAGGTGTTTTTTGTTCCTCCACTTCGGAGCCAGGTAGCATTTCAGGCTGAAATAAGGAGACCAACTCTCCTTTGTGGCTGTACAGTGTCATCCCAACGTGATATGTCCTCGCAAAAATATCACGTAAAAAAATGTCAATAGTCTTGTGCACAGATTACCTGTACGTCTGTGGAAATGGTAGTAAAAGTGTTGGGACTGATTTGAACTTTCCACGTTTGTCTCAAACAGACACACAGGTGATTCTAATTTCAGAGTCCGTCTATTGTTTGTGCAGAGAACAGCGAGCAGATGCTTCTCTAAGACCCTTACATGAAGGCTAACAAGAGTCTGTTTGTTCCAACTCCAATCAGTCTGATCCCATGTGACAGACGACACTGGAGCTCGTACGCAGGAGCAGCTCCTCAATTTTATTGATACCAATAGTCTTAGGAACAAATAGATGAGTTTTTTATGTGTTGTAACTAGTTCATTTTTGCAGGGCAACAAACCCACTAAAAAGTACAAAAATTCTGAACAAAAACAACAGCTGCATCATTACGTATAAAACCAAATACACTCTATATTAAAAAGCAGAAAATTAATCATCTCACACAGAGAGTCCTACCTTTCTACAACTCTCCAAACGGACCAATTCACTGAATCTAGGTTAAAACATCTTGGTTCTAGCTGCACTGAGACACAATAAGCCAAACAAACTAATCAGGGCTTACTGTAGTGCCCACACAAGTTGGAATTTTGGATTTTACGAGATTATCTTTGTGCCAAAAACAACAAGAAAGCTCCAAGTCTATAGATTTTTTAAAAACATTAAAAATTAACAGCAAATTTTTTTGAGCAGTTTTGTACTTTGAACTATAACATTTGCGTACTCAGCTGTAACAGCTGTACACTCGCACCACACTCCCATCCTCCACCGCGCTCATTATTTTATTACCCTGCTGTGCTTTGTCGTCATGGGTGACATGGGCACCTCTACACAGGTCTGTATTGTGATCTGTGTATGTATGGTAGTGTAGATCCTTATATTTTGTGGATTTATGGTGTAGTTCACACTTTTGTGGTAAAAAAAAAAAGTTTGAAGTTGACATTGTTTAACTTGTCAGAGGATTTCATGTAATCACCAAAGAAAATGTGTATTCTGTCAAACAAACATCAATATTTTCACATAAACACCTTTCAGTGCTTTTTCTAAAGCTTTGTATTTCCATATCTCTCAACAAATCCTTTGTGTCATCTTGAAACTTTGCTGACATGGATCCTCTGGTCATATGAACTAAATTATGTTTTCATTCACACTTTATAAAGCTGGCTTGTCTATGAACAAAGAAAAGTTTAACCTCTCTCTGATACTCACACACCAGAACACACCCAGCCTTAAAGCTGACAGAAGCCTTTGACTCGATGCTTATCTTGGTTTGAATGCAGTTTTAGCCTATTGTTTCCTTGTTACTTTGTTCATTGTATCATGAAAACCTGTCAGTCTAGTTGAACAGCAGCAGTGCGTTGGACTTTGTCTTCAGGGTTTTTCTAAATGCCTTCCCCATCCTTGCACACCCTTTTCTCACTGCTCCTCTGTCATCAAGCACCTTTCAAGTGAAAAAAGGGTTGATGATTCCAAGAGAGATGACAGAGCCATCTGTCGCTCGCTGGCTGCCAACCAACGCTGTGTGTCAGCGTTCTTGAGCATCAGATTTAATAATAAGTTAGAGTGCAACTAACAGATTGAGAAATAAGAAAATGTCAAATGAATTGAATTATGTAGTATTATTAATCATGAGAGAACATTTTGCTTCTACAATATATAGTCCTGACTGTTGTTAGTGCATTTTGTTGTCATTATCTACTTAAAAACCTCATTGCACAAAACGTACAAGACTGTATGACCGTATTAAAACTTTATAGGATTATTTTCTCTATTTTGCTAATGTCTTAAAAGACGCCAGTTTGGAGGGTGCAGACATGTTTATGTAGCTTACAAGTTCACATTTTCTGTGTTTTATGATTTATGTTCCAATATCTTACATGTGTAGCAGTAAGATTAGTGGCAGTAATGCGTGACTTACTGTGTGCTCTGGTAGACATCCACTGAGCTGTTGAGTCCTTCCAGTTGTCCCATCAGTAGCTGCAGGTTGGAGTTAACATAGCTCAACTCCAAAAGGACCATTTCTTTAACTTTGTTATTGGATGTAGCCCTGCACAAAGATGTAGAGAGAAAAAGAAATGCAGAAGATTTAAAACATGGATTTAAAAAAAACATAAAAAGTCCTGAAGGATGAAAAGGGGGGAGGAAAGTAAAACAAGCACATCTGTCTAGCTACTATCCACTCAGATGTAGCCAAACGTCCATGCAGCTTATTATTAAAACAAGTGCGTCTTTTCTGGTAAAATGAACCACAGACATACGTCAATGTGCCCTGCTGTGAGCTTGATTACTGTCCAACAAATACAGTCTCTCGATGCAGCTGAGTGCAGGTCAGATCTATCACACTTGCTGTGCACCAAAATGAAAAAAAAAAAAAAACCTTTGTCTCAGCAGAGATCAGAGGTCATAAAAGACTCAATGGAGGGAGGAGAATGGGTCTGCAGATTTTGCTGCTGTTTGCATGCAATAATGCTGAATGTGATGGAAAGTATTTTTGCACATGCCCAAAATCATTCTTTCAGCAGCACATTCTGAATTAAAATACACATTTAAAGTCCTCTATTTTTTTTTTTTGTCTTAATGTGAGGATGGTCATTGCAGAAAATGTGTTCACATGCACGGCTTTGTGAAAGTGCATGTGTAACGAGTGTCTACACAGATGGGTCACTGCACAACGAAGATAAGGCTCTTCTAACAGCTCTGAGGGTACAATTCTCTGACATCCACAAACAAAGTGGGAGAAGTCTTTGTAATTAAGAATTTATGTTACCTGTCAAGAGGGGAAAGCACAACCTACAATTTACATGCATCCATGGTGATATAAGATAACATTCACACCCCGATGGCCTCCCCATGTCCTTATTTGTGTCTCACACCGAGTCCTTACAGCTTCTGTCATCTGCATCCAATACAACACATATGCACGCATACACATCCCCACCCAAAACCTGTCAGTCCACAGTCAGTCACTTTATCACCTGACTGTCATCTCATCTCTAATTACAGAAGATGTAATTTGCAACATGAAAGGTGACGTGTAATGAAGTGTTGCCAGGAAGTTAAAAACAGTCCAACTTCAGGATAGAGAGATGAAACAAGTTAACCAGGTTTAGCGCAGTTAAGGATAGGGTGGCTTGGCACTGCGTTCATCT
>JAOWBL010027233.1:10301-29769 GCA_028564865.1 Zenarchopterus dispar
ACACACACACACACACACACAAGAAAATGCAGTTGAGAGAAACATCTATTTGTCATTACTGAAGTGCAACAAGACCAGAGGAGACCTGATATGGTCACATCCACTCTCCATTACCTGAACCATCCACAGAGCCGTACACAGTCTCTTTTACACAACGATTACATTTTTGTGGGTTGTGTAAGACATAAAACTTCTCTTGACTCTAAACAATTTTCCTCCATAACTTCTTTTAGCTGAACTCCTTATATAATAGCTGGTGCTAATTGTTAACATTTGCTTTGTTTGCATTCACATGCACATATTGTGTCACCTTTCTTTGCTCTCTGATCCTCAAAGACCTTCGTGAGTTTCTTGTCTAAAAACACAACTACGTTCTGGGGATAATTTGATAATGGGCGGTCATCAGGGAGGCTTTAAAGAAAGAGTGCATCATGTAATTCACATGGAAAATTACTGAATAAAGTAGCCCTTCCAGATTTAGAAGCGTGGACATCACATTAGAGCATGGCAGCTTGTTTCTTATTTGAGCTAATTGACCGTGGGTGTGCGAGTCCAACTGCCTGATTACAAGCACCGGTGGATATATACAGTCATAAGATGTGGCTGTCACAAGGTACAAAGCAGAGAAAAGTTGTGTAAATGTTTGAATCAAGAGAGGAGAAAGGGGCACATAAATTGAGAAAGGTTACATCTTTAACAGGCTTTTAGTTACAATCAAATAATCAGAAAACATCGGAGCAATAATGAAAATGCAAATCAGAAATTAATGAAGCATTTCTTCAACTTCCTTTGACTTTTATGTCTTTGCAGAGAGCATGAACCCATCTATCCATACATCAGCTTCAGCCACAGGAATTCTTGTCTAAGGAGAAGAGGCCCAGACCTCCATCTCCACACCTTGTCTAGGAGAACGTTTAGGTGTTTCCAGGCAAGCAGAAAAATATAATCTCTCCATATAATCTTGTACCTTTTCCTGGTTGAATATGCCTGAAACACTTGTTCAGGGAAGCAGCTATGAAGGATCCTAACGAGGTGCCCAAACCACTTCAGCTGGCTCCTTTTGACGTGGAAGAATAGCAACTCTTCCCTCAAAGATCATTGAACTTCTTGAACTCCATCTAAGGCCAGCCACCCCGCGGAGGAACCTTGTTTGGTTCAATTTTTTGTATTTCCAATCTTCACTCATTGTTGACAACAGCCCAGTACAGAGTCCACCTGTCATACCCTCATGAACTGGATGCTGAGATACTTATACTCCTCCACTTGAGGCAACATTTCAATCCCAACCCACAGAAGATATTCTACCCATTTCAGAACCATGGTCTCATATCTAATGGTGCTGATGTTCATCCCACCAGCTTCAAATCCCTCCAGTGAGAGCTGATGGTGCCCACCCAATGACCCCAACAGGACCAAATCAACTGCATGACGTAGAGATTAAATCTGGACACCCTTTGCCCCTTGGATGCTTTCCATAAAAGTCATGAAAATTAATGAATGAAACTGACTTACTAACACTAATGGGGACTAAACTCTCACTCTGTTCATACAAGGAGCCCTCACAGCCTTGAGGAACTTAGAGAGGATCTCATCCACCTCTTCATTTATTTTACTTACATCCAGTTTTACATTTCAGGTCTGCAGCACATTCCAGAAAATTTGGTACAGGGACAATTTAGTGCTACTAAAGACCTGACAAAAAATAATGGTGTTATTTCAGACAGGCTGCTGTAATGATGATTTAGTGCAAAAGGAGTATCCAGGAAAGTCATTTAGGAGTAAAAATGTGCAGAGGATCTTCACTTTCTGAACAAACAATCCTTAATGAAAGACTGTAAGATATTTGCATATTTCCCCTTCAATAATGCATAGGAAACCAGACGTTTGCTATGCATTATTGAATAACAGCAGCATTAAAAATGATTTTCAGTACATAGGGAGCAAGGCCACAGGCCCAAGCTGGACACCTGTGATATCTAATCCCTTAGAGAGCATCTCATCAAGAACCGTCGTTCATCAAAAGCTGATGTAACCACATAGAAAAAGGACTGGAGCAGGAAATCTTTGTCAAGGATTCAGATTACTGGGGAATCACACTCCCGAGTGTCCGTGGTAAGGTCTATGTCGGGGTTCTGGAGAATAAAGACCAGCTGATAGTCAAATCTCAGACCCAGTGTGGGTTCTGTCTCTGGACCAGCATCACTAGGGTTCTGGAGGAAGCATGGGAGTTTTCCCAAGCAGTCCACTCAGGCTTCATGGACTTGGAGAAGTCTTTTGACCTCTGGGGTCTCATGTGGGGGGTGCTTCAGGGGTATGGGACCTTGGATCAATTCAGAGCAAGAATTTAGTCTCCATTACCAGTAGTGGGTCGGAGGGGGTACCAGTCTGGGGGTGTCCGAATTTCATCTCTGGTTTTTGCAAATGACGTCGTCCTGCTGGCGTCATCAGATGGAGATCTTCGGCATCTCTAAATCTGAGACCATGGTTCTTAGTGTAGAAGTCCTCTCCAGGTCTGGAGGTGCTTCCTTCAGCACGTGGGTTTTATGTTTTTTGGTATCATTCACAAGTTGGAGACGAATGGAGTAGAAGTTTAACGTGAGAACTGGTCTGTTGTGATGAAAAGAGAGCCGAGTGACTCACGGTCTTGGACCTTATGGGGTTAGCTTCTGTGAGTCATGGTGGCATAGGTCGCGAGTCGCAAGCCAAATCACTGAGGGACCTCGCAGGACTTCTGCTGCTTCTTGTTTCAGCTCCAGCAGCTCTTGTTTCAGACGTCATTGGTTAGAGGTCTGGTTAACCAAAAGGAAAAAAATCAGAGACAAAATCTCCTCAACTGGTGAATCCAGGATCTGCACAAGATAGAAACTGATGACCTAGAAACAGTCTAGTTGGTACTGTAGGTTAGCCATGACGAACAGCCTTCAGACGGGAGCAAAGGTCGCTGCTTCAGGGTTCTGTGGTTCTTCTAACCCCTCCACACCGACCCAAAACCTGTTGCTTTACTACAGTTAACGCCTCAACAAGACATCTTATCTTCAGTAAAAATGATTATGATCTGGTAGGTCTTTATGTCAGCTATCAATCAAAAGACTGAGCCCTTAATTATACTTTTTAAATATATATATAATTTTACTTGATATGGTTAAAAAAAATCACTTCCATACAGTTGTAATGGACCTAACATCTAAGGAGACTAAAACCACTTCTTAACTGGACCGTAAGTATTTTTATTTCTGCTGTAAAGTTGGACATTTTAACATGGACGTCAACAGAGGTTGACTTCCTTTTAGAAGCAGAGTTTTGTGGTCTGGACGGTCAGAACCGCGGTTTTCTTCACTTCTTGGACTGAATCGGAACAGGAAACCGGTTGTAGACCAAACGGGACCCACTCACGCACTCTCGAGTCCAACATGGAAAGCACGAACCACTGGTCCTAACGTGGCATACTTGGGACTGAGAGGGGGTTCTGGAGACCACTTCCACTCAGGTTAACAGGTGATTTCAAACACGTGGATGTCAAACGAGACTTAAGGGCGAAGCAGCGTCCTGCGGTTCTCGGTTCCTCCGGTTGGAGGCGCTCTCCGCCCTCCTCCTCCTCCACCGCGCCGAACCGACACCGGCGGCGCACCGAGGACGCGCAAGGACTGAATGAACTTTAAACCTGCCTCCCAACTTTCACCACTCCTCTCCCTCCCTCCATCGCTCCCTCTCTCCATCCCTGCCGGTGTCGGTCTCCCCCTCTCTCCTCCTCCGCTCCCGCTCCGCGTCTCCGCGAGCGAGAACACGGAGAGGAAGATGTGCACCTGCCATGGATTTACTGCAATCACGATCCGGCTGTGAGTGATCAGATCTCCCCCGGCACTCGCCCCCTTCTCTCTCCCCCGTTTCTTGGCGGATGCTCATTAGCGTCGTGAGTCGAGATGATGGCATCAATAGGGGAATTCGATCCTCTCAACACCAGAGTCCCTGCAACTAAAATAGAAGTCACCGTGTCCTGCAGGTAAGGCCAAACTCTCATGGAGCTGCCGGAAACAGCCGGCGAGCCTCTGCACTTTTCAAGTCTGGGATCGTGTCCCATTTTTCCAGATACTGAATGATGATAAAGAAAGAAACGGTAACGGAGTGAGTAACTTGAGATCTGCCCATCCATCCATCCATCTGGATGGAGAATTTCTGATCCCAGCTGCCAACAGCTCACACCAAAGTGATCTCAAATCCTTTACAGTTTCTTTTTTTTAATCATTAGATCTGGCCACTGGCCAAGTGAATTCCCACAGGTATCAACAGCAGGCACAGGAAATTCTGCTAATAAAACCATGAATCAAGGTCCAGAAACGGTTTCAGGTGAGGGATTCTTTGATCCATCTGGATGTGGTGGTTTTAGGTGGATTGTTGACAGGAAAACTCAGCAGGATTTTTCCAGACTGTCTGCCTGCCTGCCAGTGTGCTGACTTGTGTTTTCAAATCCACTCCTGAATAATGGATAGCTGTTGCTCCTGTGGAGATCCTCGGGAGATCTCTTGGACTTGAAGTGGCCCAGACACCTGATTTTCGACAGTCCCAGACCCGGAGCTGCAGAGCAGCTCAGACAGCAGAGACGGAGATGATGGAGTGTGTTGTTTTCCACCTTGTCTGCTTTAAAGTGGATATCCGTAACACATAATGAACAACACATCACTCTTACAGTTTCATGCAAACAAATGTCAGCGGGAATAAATCCAACACCTGTAGACGATGTCTTTAATAAGCTTTTATATTGTCTTTGTGCATTTTTTTTTTTTTTTTACTAATTTTGCAGCTACTGAGCATAGGAATGAAAATGTGAAATTCAAATGCAGTAATTTATTGGTGATCCAATTAAAAAAAACTGTTATTGATCTCGACATAGAAGCAAAAGGTCAGGCATATTTTATTAAAATTAATTACACCGCTCATTATTGCATTGATTAGCAATATTGACCATGAAAATACAGGATGGAGATGTTCTTCTCAGGGATGGTTGTCCAGCATTGTTTCTTGTTCCTTTTCTGCTACATGAACATCCATCCATCCATCCATCCACCCATCCATTATCTATACCCACTTGTTCCTAAGCAAGTATAGATAATGGTGATCTGCTGGAGTTTATCCCAGCTCTCTTCTGCCTTCAGATCCTGAACAGATCTCCAGTCCCTGGCAGGGCCATGGATATAAACAACCAACCACTGACACTCTTTTTTTCAGATAATTTAATATCACTAATTAACCTGACATACCTGTGTTTGGACTGTGGGAGGAAACCAGAGTTCCTGGAGAAAACCCACGGAAGCACCGGGACAACATTCAAACTCCTCAAAGGCCCTGCCAGTTTAAAAAATAAAAAACTTTAATGGCTGAAGTGAAATTAATTTATTACAGAATTGTTTCAGAGTTAAATAAATCCTGGGTCTGCTATTAAATGGTTTAAAAAAAAAAAACTTTTATTAAGAACCAAAAAAAGACAAAGCAGTTTTGAGTTACTACTGAAATGTAACTGCAACAAAATGATGATTAACATTAAAACGGGGTGATGGAGTGATGATGTGTTTTTATTAGCTATCTTAAGGCTAATAAAACACAAAATGTCATTCCACTGAAGTGGTAGCGTGGATAGGGTCCTTAATGTCTACTTTATAGATGTACAGAAAGTGTATAAACTGGGCTATTTGTACAGGAATCTCAGTCCGGTCGTTTCCACCGTAGAAGTTGACTGTTGCAGCTAATGTCACACAAGCAGCTATGACTAGATACAAGTTAATCAATCAAACTGGATCAGTGATTACATTTTTTAGACAAAATAGGCAAGTGTCTCCTCTTTTTGCATCTTTTGATACTAGCTTGCGCAACATTGGTAGGTAGCTTGTTTGGACTTTGTTTGTAGTGACCGGAGGGAGATTCTTGTATAAATATTCTTTTAAGTCTTCTTTTAGTTAACAGACAAAAATTATCCCTGTTTATCTGTCATACTATCACTTAAGTGGAATGACATTTTATATTCTTGTTAGTGGCTTAAAACAGAGATTTATGTTAGGGCTGTCCGGTCAATATTGATGTCATGATTTATTTAAAACGATTATCTGCTGACTTTTAAAGCTTGTCACATTTATCAAGCTCAAAATCAGAACGTTAAAACTTCCGGTTTGAACTTTTAATGCTGACTAAATTTCTGACTCAATTAAAAAATGACTCAGTCCAGCAAAGAAAATACTGCTCAAATATTTCCTTAAACATTTTTGTCCAGAAACGCCAAATCGTACCTCTGATACGTAGAAATAACTCAGTGAGTTTATGCTTGGTGTTTGCATATCCTTCATAATACAAGACTGAATATATGTTTCAATATGTTTTTTATTTTTTAAATTTAATTGTTTCGGTGATCGTTGGGAGCTGAAATCAATGTCACAATTAAGTTTTGATTAATTGTGCCGCTCCGGTAGGTCTCTTGCCCGCGGGGTTAACGTTAATTGCCTTTTTACTCCAAACACATAATCCCTCTAACTCAACTCTCAACCGGCTTCGATTTACATCGTTTTGGTCCCAAGCAGAAGTTAATAAAATCCAACAATAGGTTTGTTTTAACTCTGTAATGTTCCTTTGAGAGAACTGGAGTCATTATCCTGTTGAATACATTCAAAACAATTAAAGACTTTAAAAGTCTGAACCACAAACTCACCGGCATCCTGATTACAGACAACATATGAAGAGTTAGTCTTTTATTATCATGTGACCTTCAACTATATTTTAGACAATATATGTTCCTGCAGTAAAAAGGAAAAAATGAATTTTGTAAATCTTTCAATACCTCAAAGCTTCTTAAAAACACTAGGCACGTTTCCATTACCTTTTAGATTTACACAAAATCAAATATTGAAAAAGAAATTCTGTCATGGAAACGGGACTAATTTAGAAAAAAACTACCAAATATCTAATAATTTACACTAACAGGAGGTGGTTTTTCAGGTGATTCTGTAATTGATAATCCACTTTAATCCAAAAGTGTAATGGAAAGGCTTTTTGTGAATTTCCACAACTCTGGTAGCGCTGGATGGGACGTAGCGGTTAATCTAAAATCATCAAAATCAAGTTTCCCGCTGTTATTGACCTAATAAGATGTAGTTGTGCTGTAACAGTACTTAATCATAATGTGGTACATAAGGACTTTGCCTATAAATAAATATTTTATTAATGATCTGCTGTTCCTTTTCATCTATTTTCTCCACAGTTACAACAATTTGTCAAGGACTAGAGAAGTTTTTTTTCAATCTTCATCAACGTTGAAATTTAATTTTTTGTTGTTTTCAAGAGAAGTCTCCAGATGTATGGAGAGTTAAGAGTTAAGACCGTTCAATGTAATCGCTAACTTTTGTCAAATTATCGCAAATTCAGAGTTTTGATTTTCTTTTGTGAGTAAATGTAATGGAAAAGCGGCTACTGGCATGATGCTTTACGTAGATACAACATTAGCAAAAAACTGGAAGATTCTATTAATTAAAAATAATTTAAAGTTGATGCTGGACACATTAACAGAATAGTTAGTAGATTTAAGCGCTCTTAAATCGCTTCATGCTAGCTAGCACTGTTATCTAGCCTACCAGGATAACAAAAAGTTGTTTGCTTAAATCTGGCATATTTTATTTAGTTATTTAAGTAAATAACTTTTAATTTCTGTTATATGTTGAAACTCGGCTTCCTCTGACAAAGTTGCTTTACAAAATATAAAACATGGAAATATAAAATTTTAACTGGCTAGCTACTGTGGACACTTCTTGTTTTTGTTATACCTTTTATATTGATCAAATACATTTACCCTATTAATTTTACAAAGCTTACTTACCTGGATGGATAACGCATAGTCTAATGTTTGGTTTAATTAGGTTAATTAGGTTTTTTCTTTTAATTTTTCTCCAAACACTGTTAAATACCAAATAGCAACAAATGTTTGGCCCAGATGGGTACTTTCAGTATTTTTGGCCCATCTTATTTATTTATTTGTTTTTTTTTTTATTTTGGACTCTTGGTGAGCCAGTCTACCTAAACCCAACCAGACATGGTCATGTGTTCATTTTCTGTGGGACCTTGGTCCACATCTGGCCCTCGCAACATTCACTGTAACCCACATCAAAGCCGGGCTTGGACCACATCTGGCTCATCAAACATGTGCCGTAAACCCCAGGAAGGTCCAGCTCAGGACTTATGGCTCTCATCTGTCTGGCCTAACACTTGGTAGTGCTTCGATTGAACCAGAAGAGGTCCAAATGTGTTCATGTGAGACGTTCTTTGAGCACCTTTAGCTTTAATTACACATTCACTATTTAAATGGACTGTCTTATCCAATATCAGATTTATTTTTGAGGTGCATAAATCTCACAGATTGTCTCTCTTCGAGGTGAAAGTCTGACCCGTCTCATGCTCTCTGAACCAGTCTTTGACAATTTGAGCCCATTCAGTCCAGGAAGTGAGATTTGGTAATAAATCCGAACCATTAGGGAAGAGAGGAATGCATTGTTAGAAGAAAGTGGTCTTTCAGTATAATTGTGACTTGTTAAGAAAAGTCTCATCATAAACATAATTTAAAAGCATACAATAGATGTTCATACTCCCCCTAAAGAGTTTGCGTCACATTTTACTTTATGTAAAATAAGATGCAAACAGTATTCATGTAGCAGTCGTGACTAAAGCCGGTGAAAAAACAAGGACATAAAAATCCTCATAAAGGCCTCGTTTTCACAAATATTCAGCTTTTTTATGACAGTGAGCATTGTTATGCTGCCATCTACATCTACCCAGTAATACGTTTGAAAAAACGAGTTCATAGAAATGCTCAAGTGTTGAGATGAGATTTCATGGTGCAACACTGTCATCAGCTGTTCACCATGTTTGAGCTGACTTGTTAATGGAGACGTTTTAATCGCTCTCTAACATGGTTTTGGTTTCTTGGAGCTGCTGCAGCAGAGCCAAAAACAAAAGGGGATTAAAACTGAATTTTTAAAGTGTTCATTAACGTGTCTTAAAATGTTAAATAGGGTGAAATGATCTTCTTTTTTATTAACTTGCACTTTTGTTGTCTCCTCAGGAGTCTGCTGGATGTGGACACCTTCTCCAAGTCAGATCCCGGTACGTCTGAAATGCTTGTTTCTGATTTTTTTTTTTTTTTTTTTTTTTAAATTCATTTTTTAAAACTACTGAAAGTGACGTCAGCTGCCTGGTTGTGATTGTAGGAGTGTATGACTTTGACGGTCCGTTCAGATTACATGACTCACTGTTTTTGTAATTGGGGATGTTGAAGTCAATAAGGTATTGACATTTTAGTGATTGATCGCAGACGCTACAAGCTCTGATAGTGACTCAGTCACCTGACTGCCAGAGAGCACTCTGGGAAACGAAGCGCGAAACCCAGGTGATGGACAGAGGGAGAAAATGTTTGTGATTTGTTCAGAAAAACAAATGTTTAAAAAAAAAAGATACAAAAATATGTAACAGGATGGATTAGTGGGAAAGGTCTGTGTTGAAGGTGAAAAACAAATCTTTTGAAATGAAATAGGAGCTTCCTGTTGTGTTGTGATGTCGTATGCGTGTCACTGGTTTGTCTTTGGACACGATGACCTCACCGTTTTTGATAACCTGTCCGCCATCAGTCACGGCTCGGGGATGCGTCAGTGAGCGTCTTTGGCAAGTCCCGACCTCTTACTAGTCCTCATCGTAAACTCATCGTGCTACAAATTTTGAAAAAGTGTAAATTTTTACATATACCAGCCTTTAAAGGTAGAATAAGCGATTTTCTGGATGATTTTATGCGTTTTGATGTTTGAAACATCAAATTCTCCCAGCAAACACATGTCCCATCATGACCTCTCCTAAGCCCCTCCCCCTTCTTATGTGCCTGAGCAACCCCCACCCCACCCCCTTCCTACCCTCCACCCCCCTTTGTGGATTGGCTGAAGCATTGCTTGTTATGCTTCTGAGGAGATATTCACTGTGATAGAAAACTGTTCTGGGTTAGAAACGGCGTAAAGTCACTTACCCGACCTTTAAGAACGCAGATCTAATGCCACTATGTGAATATAAAACTTCCTCCTCAGTCCCGTCAGGTCATCGCAGGTGGGATCCATTCTTCGCTCTTTTTTTTTTTTTTTCAGCAGTTAACAGATATTGGTACCGGTACCATGACCTTCTAAAGGTTCTGTTATGCATCACAATCCAGTTGTTTTACTTCTGGGCCTGTTACGTCATCGTGAATCTTCTATTTTCTGTGTTCTTCAGCGAGCTTCCCTCTGCTCCCCGCTCACGCCGCCGTTATCAGACACTTTGTCGTGGTGACAGAAACGTTTGCAGGGTGTTTCTGGACTCGGTTGAACTGCATTTGGAGTTTGGAGGAACAATCTGCAGATGCAATTAATGCTGACATAAGCAAAAGCTTGTTTTAAAGATGAACCTTGTAAACCTCCTGGTATGGCTTTGCCTTCGAAACTTTTATTTGTTGTGTAACTGTTGAAAACGACACTCAGACTGAGTGTGTGACAGTTTTGGACCATTTTGAAGCTTTCAAAGTGAGGAGGAGCACCACACCTGCCCTTTTAAGAGCGATGGCTCAAACCTGCGAGACGGCGGCGCTGTTGGAGACAGATTGCCTCTTGTGTTTTCAGCGTCTAAAAGAGAAGAGACGTGATGGCAAAACTGAGAGAAAAGAAAGCGGCAGAGTCCATCTTCTCCGCAGCTGTCAAGCCCAAACTTCTCCATTACAAGTTTTATGTGTTTATCCCTTTTGCCCTCTTGACATCAAAGCTTTCTGCCAGCTGAATCGAGTCCAGCAGCCTCTGAGCAGATGAGCGTTTGAGAGCCCAAAGGGTGCCGCTTTCTGAGAGAAACGATGCCCGCGGATCAGCCGGGTAGCCGGGCTTTAAATGACTTGCACAAATCACAGCTGGAGAGCACAGCTGTCCGGCTGCTGGTCCTGAGACCCGGGTGATCGTGGGTGTGACGGATCGCAGATGTGCAGGCTGCCTGAGGACCAGTACAGATGGGGTGAGGGGTTTATCAGGCTAACGCTCAGATACGTGGAGGACGGCGCTCTGAGACGCCACATGCCGCGGAGCTGGAAGACGTCGTGAGATTTTTCACACGCCAGAGGAAAGGTTTTGATTTAATGCGTAATCCTCTTTTTTTTCTTTAGGAAAGATTCTCGGTTGTTCTCCACAGCAAAATGCTATTAAAAAAAGTAAGAAGGGAAGAATATAAACGGGACTGAATTATTAAAAATTATGGAAATGTGAGTTTGATGTGCTGAAGGTGGTAAAAATGAGCTAATTCTGACCCCAAGTGGGGAAACCAGCTGCCAGCCTTCTCAGAAAACTACAATAAAAGCTTCATTAAGTTGTCTTTAATTACACATTCATGTGTTCATGTGTCGCGAGAGCCAGTTGCTGCTTCTCCACCTCCAGAGCAGTCGGTGGAGGTGGTTTGGGCATCTGGCTAGGATGCCTCCTCCCTGGGGAGATGTTTCAGGTTTATTGACCTGGGCGGAGGGCCAGCGGCAGACTCGGGACACGCTCGAGGAATTTTACCTCCCAGATGACTCGGGGATGCCTCGGTGTTCCCCAAGTCTGCTACATGTAGATAGAGATTCTTAGGAATTGGTTGATGGAGTGTAAAATTATTGTCAGCTGGCTATTAACACCATAGACTGCAATGTAGGTGTCACTCAAAAAGCCTCTATTTATGTACAAAATTTGCTCCTGGATCCAGGATCCTGGGTCCAGGAGCCTCTATATAGATATAGAGCAACAAAACTTCTAATAACACTTGGGATCAACAAGTTTTTTTTTACTGCAAGTCCTTCACCGGCGTTCCTGCTTCATTTCAGATGACTTTTGGTCGTCGCTCTTCCCATCCCACATGCTTTGTTTCTCTGGTTGTACATCTGTCCAATAACATCCAGAGGTGTGTTTTTTTTTTTTTTTTAAATCTGTATTTCACCCTGGAAATGGACCTAGAAGAACCAGAACCGGTCTTTGTATGGAAGAAGGCAAGCATTAGGATGGCTGACCAGGCTACCAGTAGATGTTACGATGTGAAGTCTGTTTTATCCACACCTTCACAGGTGGAGCCACAGGTGGATTAGTTACAATCAGCCGTCCACTATATGACACTTTGACCGAAACGGCAAACCCACTGAGGATGCAGAAGGGTGTGATATCCAGATTAATAATCAATAGGACTTCAGAGACCTGGGAAGACCCACACCAGATGTTCATATGGTGCCGCTTTAACACCTGATACCTTTCTAGATGACGGCACCAACAGCAGAGCAGAAGCTGTACAGGTGGGATTGTCTGGAGGAAGATGGATTTTCTTTTTTATCCGAGTCAGCCCATCCTTACTGACACTTTCAAGGACCACGATGAAGCAGGTCATGGTCAGATGTGGCCTGAATTTCTATTGAGAAAGAACTGCTGATGGGTTTAAAACCAGAGGAGAGGTCACATGACCTCCAATCCAAGCGACGCTTCGATGGACTTTGCGTTCAAGTAAAGTGACCCTGAAAAGGTGAATTATTTAAAACTAATAACCGTCAGGCCAGATGATTTCACTCTGGCTGCGTGCAGCACTGTTTTATAGTTACCTGTTAAATTGATCATATTGATGGGTTGACGTGGTTCTGAAGTGTTTGTTAGTTGTCTGGGTCCATGTTTGTTGTGTTGGCTTTGAAACTTGATTTTTTTTTTGGACATAATCTGCCCGTTGGGATACCTGAACCAAGACACAGCTCAGCTTCTCGTACCTGTCTGAAACTTTACCATCAGTAGAGGCTGAAACGACTCGCGCTTGCTCAGAACCACCTCATCAGTACCTCTTTATTTCTGATAAAACGCCGAGTGCTGTTTTTGGGATGTGACGTGACTGCACCTGTCCACAGGTGTTTTCTGAGCTCGGACCAGTTAACTGATTTAGTCTCCGTTCGCAGCTGCTCTGTCTGGTCGTTGGCGAGTGCCAAGTCTCAGCTGTTGTTGAGTGTTTGGCTGCGAAGTTGAACGGGACCACATGATCGCCGGCGGTGATAATTCAGCGCCGTTTGACAGGAAGGAAGTAATAAACAGCGTGGGTGTTTTTTAGAGGAGAGAGGAAACGCTGCTCCAAACGGTCGTTTTCAGTGTTTTAATTAAAGCACCCGCCTGCAATCAGGTTTCTGTGAGGTCTCGCGGATGACGGTCGAAAGGCTGAAAACAGTTTCTTCTTCGTGATGAAGAAATAACAGGGTAAACAAAACTTCCCATCACAAACGTGAAGGGGTTCTGATGTCAGACTGGTCGATAAACGTGTCATCTGTACCACTGAAGACCTTAACAGGAGGTCTGACTTCACCACCTCCACGGATGCAGGCCCGCGACGGCGCTGGGGATCGAACCGGCAACCAACTACACCCAAACACTGATTATGATTTGGATGTAAAGTCGATGTTTCAGGGTTGCACGTGGTCGGGGGAGGTGGTGTCCTTCATGTTCTAGATGTTTCCCTGTTTTAACCAACCTGATTTAATTAATGGTCATCATCAGGGTCTGCTAACGACACAGTCGGGGTGTGTTGGAGTAGGTAAACATCTAAAGCACGGAGGAGACCGTCCCCCGACCGCCGAGATGTAATAAAGCAGAAGCTGAGCTCCGGAGCTGTGCGCTGGGAAGCTCTGGAGGATCAAAGATGGCGATGGCGGATAGATCTATATCTGCAGAGATGATGATGATGATAATAATACCGACATGGTGGCACATGACTGCACAATCAGGCTGGAAATAGAAAATTAGACGGAAGCCAGGGCTTCTGTGCTTTGATGACACTTGGCGTCAAACGAGACGCGATGAAGAGCTTTGATCCAGCTATTGATATTTCTCCGGCTTTGTTCAGTCCTATTCTGAATCACTTTATTTGTTTTCTTAGAGAATGGCCATAATTGGATTTTTCTCCAGAACACAAAGGGAAAAATGTCTTCTTTTTTTTTTTGTGTGTCTTTTCTCTGTGTTCCCGTTGTTAGAGTTGGCGTGTCTGCAGCTGTCACGTGCGCGAGCGTGGCGGCTTTGACAGGAAGTCGGGCCTCTTGTGTTGGTGGTTGTTGTTGAGTTTATTGTTGACTCGGTGCGTCCTCGGGGCCGTGGCATTGCAGCATGAATTAACTCGGAGTTTCTCTCACACAGTGTTACAGTACCTCTCTCTCTCTCCGCCCACACATGGGTGGAGGTGAACCACTGCAGTCCATGTGAAGATCACTTTCTTTTAGAGTGAAACGAGTAGGTTTACAACGCTTTTTCAGCTTTAATGCATTTAATCACTCCAAACGGGAAACTCTCCAGTTCGGGTTTGTTTTTTTTATACATTTATGCTGTTAAAATGGAAGTGCCTTTTTGTGTGTGTGTGTGTGTGTGTGTGTGTGTGTGTGTGTGTGTGTGTGTGTGTGTGTGTGTGTGTGTGTTGGTCCTGGACTGTAGAAGAAGAACTGGATTTCCGAATGGGCGAAACCAACGAACCTGTCAATCAGCTGGGCCACACCCACCTCGCCTCAGTTGCCACTAACTAACTATTTTAAGTTACGACGTCATTTTGGGTGCCAGAACTCCGAGTTTTGGCCTCGAACCCCCACAAAGACCCCCAGCTGAGACCCCCACGGACCTCGGATAAGGCCCAAACGGTACCGAGCCAACTGCAACGTCTGGTCCGACCAGGCAGAAAAATAGACGAGGGAGAAGGAAGCCCGGCTCTGTGATTTTTTTGTCAGGACCATGAACTCTTCAGTCAGCTGATTCACCACTAAAACAAACAACGGCGCAACGCCACGCTTGGTCGGTCTTGGTGTTTCTGGTCCGAACCGAACCGGGTCCTCACGATAAGCTCCTGGGTGTGTCCACCGTGACATCATCTCCTGTCTTGGGTTCGCTGGAGACCAAAAATTCACACGACTAATTACCCATAAAGCTGTGGTTTTAGTTTGATTCCAGCTGATCAGAGATGTCGAACGCCACCGCCCGTCCAGCGCCGTCGCGTCTTTACAACCCAGAGATAAAACATGAAGGTTCTCCTAAATCTGACAAGCAGGAAGTTGTCATGAAACGCTCCCGGTGACACCGGAGGACGTGTTTAGGGAAAAAACGTAGTCTTTAAATGATTCTGACGGAAAAACACCAGGAAAACAAATGAAATGGGGAAGTTGTCAGTGTCACGTAAGATGTTTTATCACTAATAATCTCATCACTAATATCAATCCAATCTGATTAAAACTTTATTTTAATGTGTTTAAAACGCAGTGATCAGTTGGATTTTGTTCATATGTATTCAACGTTCTCATTTTCACTTTTTTTTTGGTCCCGTTTATATTCTTAACAGCTGATTCAGGGTCTGTTATTATATGATTAATGAGACTTAATATTAGGCCTGATAATTCCAGACTATTCAATCAAAAATGATTTATTGACAAAATTACCCTCAGTAAGCTGACGGTGTTGGGGTTACATGTTTTCATGTCCAAACGGATCAAGTTTAATTTTTTTCTGCAGCATTAACTTTAAACAAAAACAGGTTTTTATTCATTTATTAATTAGCAACGATTAGGGATTTCTGTCAGGACTTTTTTGTTTTTTTCCTGATGTCACTTTTTTCATGTTCTGGACTCGTCTCGGCTGAAGTAATCTGCTCCTCTGAATGCAGGAAATGACAGAAGAGCTTGATATATATATATTTTTTTGCAAACATTTCAGGAGCTCTCAGAACCAGAACCAGCACGTTGGTTCTCCACGTTAACCGGGTCGGACCACTCGAGGTTCTCCCAGCAGCCCTCACATGTCTTTTCAAACTTCCTGGCTTCCTTTTGTCCTCCTCAGTCGGGAGGCTGAACTCTGCAGATGTTCGCTTTAATCGGACAAGACCTGAATCAAACATTGGAGAAGGAAAACGGCATTCTGGGAAATTAATCCGTCTTGACGCAGGGCCGGCTTTAACCGTCTCTCCTTTTAAATAATTTAACAGTCACACTCTGAAGAACGCATTTATAAACCTCTCTAACCTTCACTAATAGAAACTAAAAAACACATCAAAGTGGTGAGACTTTTTTTTAACCATTTAATAAGAAACTGTTTTGAATTTGATGGCAGCAAAATGTCTCCGAAAAATTGGGCAACAAAAATGCTGGAAAAAAGAAACGCCTGTACGAATATTTACAGCTAAATAAGTAAATTATTTAGAGGTTTTTTTTTTAAAGCATCTTAGAAAAATGGTCTTGTTAAGGTAAAGATGGATATCTGAAAAACTCACTCGATAATGTCATCATTGTTTTAAATGTTCAGAAACAAGACTTTAAATGTCTCATCATCGACGGTGTAAAAAGTCGTCGAGTCCACCAGCTGACTGATTTGAGCACTTTAAAATCTTTTTTTTTTTTTTTTTTTAGATCCTGATGATGTTTTTCTGACACAAATGAGACATTTCATCATTGGGACGTCTCTAAAACGTGCGTTTTTATGATCAGTTGTCTGATTTTAAACTGAACAGGTTTCAGCTTCGTGAAGGGGAGGAGACAGAACGTTGGCCGGGTTTACGTCCAGGTCAGTTACCACGGTAACAGACTCGTGGTGTGATGTCAAGTGATGTCGTTTTGTGAAACGGAGCCCAGATGTTCCCCCTTGTTTGGATGCAGATGTTTTAGATTCAGCCCCCTCCCTAGTGGTCAGTCCAGGAACTGCAGGTGTTTTTATTCCCAGCGTTCTTCAGTTCAGAGAGCTGGATGTAGTCTGGTGGTGCTGCTTTTCAAAATAAAGGACCGTTTATCATCAAATCTGACCCCCCTCGTCCCCCGCAGAAAAAAACAAAAATAAACATGATCTCTTTATTCTAGCAAATTTTTAACTTAAAGTCTAAAATAAAATAAGGATTTATCCTCTAATTAACCAGCTGTTGGGCAGATTAAAGGATGGAGAACAGTTTGTTTGTCGATTCATGAAACTGAAATAAATTTAACAGTTAGGTATCAGACGGGTTGTCGTGCATGCTGGGTAACAGCTGACTCAGCGTTTTTTTTTGTTTGTTTGTTTTTTGGTTGGGGGAGGGGTTTAAATGATGATGGCAGTTAAATCTTGAAAAAAACTTCTTTTTCCCTTCACGCCGCCTCGCCTTGCCTCGCCGTGACACTTGTCTTATCCAGTCGAGTCTCGACTGACTCGGCTTTAACGTATTCCAGGCATGCGTGACCTCAGCCTCGACGATGCTGCCCTTGGAGAGATGCATGAGGCTTTCACACATTTTTATTTATTTTTTACCTCTTCATCTGAACGGCAGCGGATAAGAAACACTGGAGTGCCTGGAGGGATTATGTGCTCCAAGAAAGAAAGAAAAGAGAGACGAAGGCAGCTGCATGATACATCCTCATGAGCAGAGTCAAAATATAATCGAATTTCTGAGATATTTTTCCCTCTTTGCCACTAGTGATGACTACATATAGCACTTTGAGTTTAGTACCGCTCTTCTAACACAAGAGTGACTTTTTTTGGATTGAAAAAGAAACCATTTCAGGCTCTGATTCGGGCAGAACACGACTTGAGCTCTGAATGTTCTGGAAAAGTGCTTCTGACTTCGGATCATCACAAAGTGGGAAGTTTTGAGAAGCTTTAAAAATAAAGGCTGTCTTTCGTTTCAGCAGCTCCTGGAGCTCCGCGAGCCTCGGCGTGCTCTTTTATTTCTGTCCGCCAGCATCTAAACCGCCACCAGGCTTCCATACCCAGCATCCCACTGCTCTTATGTAACATCATTTGTCGGCGGAGGACCGGCGGTTTCCGTGCACATGCATGGGCGTTTCACTCCATTAAAGTCTGGAGGAGTGACGGCCTCCCTCCTCCCCCGCCCACCGCTCCAGGAATAGTTGAGAGGGGAGAAAACGGCGCTGGGATAAACCACGCCGTGATCGATGGCGGCTCATGTTTATTGTGTTTGGATTTTTCTTGATTGTGACTCACCAGCAGGTAGGAGTTGTTTCGTTTCAGAGGAGCAGCTTTTACTTTGATCTGATCTGTAGATCACACAAGCATTGATTTTACGAGTGAAGCCCCTCCTTTTAAACCTGCGTTTGTGTGTAAAGTCTGATCGGTTTTTATATCAAATACGTCCTCGGGTGAAAAGCAGATTTATTGATGAAAAGGTGAAACCTGTGTGATACCAGGTCCCCTCCTTTCACTGGCTTTGCTTAAAGTCGTTATCCGTGCACGTGATGAAGGTGCACGTAGGGCCTTGCAGTGCTGCTGGATCCAGCTGGTGGGTTTCAGTCCAGGAAGTGTGCAAAGTTCACCAAAATGTTCCCAAAACTGCCCAAATCATAATCGGCACCGTTCTGGTGCTGCTCCGGCTCTGGGTGCTGCTCTGAACCAAAAACCTGGGTCTCCCCCCGACCGTGACCACCACCCCATAATACTCCCTGTATTGATTATCTACACGACCTGCTCTTTGTTCTGATCCTGTCCATCCCAGATCTTCATCACCACAGTTTGTTTCGGATCGTATGGAGGCAGATTTTCCTGATCAGGTGACACCGAGGAGTAAAAGTTCTGGAGTCTGGATCAGTTCACAATTCAAATCATTAAATCTGATGGTTTGAACCGGGATTATAATGAAAGATTACTTTAGTTTTTGCTTCTCCTGTGGTAAAAATCTGCAGTTTATTTTAAATTTTATTTTTATTTATTTATTTTTGGAGAGTGACGTTTATCCTGTTACGGCAGCTTCTCCATCTACTGTACACACACACACACACACACCCATTGAGCCGGTCAACAGTAACCTGATCGCGGCTGGATGGCGTCGGCGAATGAAGGCGGGGTCTGAGTCATACCTTCTAAATAAAGGTCACTGGTCTCTAATTGCCCCCCGGGTCTCCTAACGAGATCTGAAGAAAGAGCCGAACCTCTCTGCTTGATTCAAACATTTTGATTTCCGAGGATGCGCTCATGAAGCAAAGCTGCTACCTGTCTGACTTTACCCACCCCCATCCACCTCGTACCAGCAGAGACACCGTCATAAATAAAATAAATCAATAAATCTGTGAGTGCAGATGTACTGAAGTGAAACCATGTATCTGGTTGATTTTTATACAAAAAAGGCCTAAAAATAAGGTTTATTAAGAAGTTTTAATAGGAAACAAAAAAGGTGCTGGGGTCTTTTTTGAAGCCGACTTCAGTTGTCCTTTTTATAATAAAATAACACCTCCACCTGGCGTAACCACAGAAGAAGAACAGGACAACTCTGTGACATCATCCACAGGTTTCCTGAAGCCATTTTTTTTCCTTCAGCTTCAAAGTTAAAGGATCAAAATTCCTGACATCTGTCATGGATGTGAACTCTCGCTACTGATGTTTATTTCTGATGTGAAGCTGGACGTTCAGGTCCGTGGAGGCTGGAGGTTCAGGTCCGTGGAGGCTGGGCGTTCAGG
>JAOWBL010027263.1:17600-31079 GCA_028564865.1 Zenarchopterus dispar
TTCTGGTCCGACTCCCAGTCCGGCAGGAGTTTTCTGTGGGAGTTTGCATGTTCTCCTCATGCTTGTGTGGGTTTTCTCCCACAGTCCAAAAACATGTGTTAGGTTGATTGAGAACTCTAAATTCCACTAGGTGTGACCGTGCATGGCTGTTTGTCTCTATATGTGCCCCTGTGGTGGACTGACGACCTGTCCAGGTCTACCCCTGCCTATCGACTGTGATGAGCTGGGATTGGCTCCAGCAGACCCCTGTGACCCAGTCATTGGATTCAGCGGGTGTAGAAAACGGATGGATGGATGAAATGGTAGTCATATTCAGTAAGGCAAAGTGATACTCTGGGGGTACGTTAAGTTGATTATACTTGTACTTAGAGAAAAAAGTTGAAGACAAAACTTTTCACAGTAAGCTACGCTATGGAAACAATTACAATATGCAAAGGATCCTGGGTAATTTCCTGGCACTGTGAACATCTTTGTTTAACATTGTTGGTAAAAGTACTTTACTGCACCAGGGATATGAGAAAAACACAATGGTAGTTTTGACAATAAAGTTACTTACTAATCACTAAGCAGGAATAATTCCAGTTTTAAACTAAATGGTTATTTAAAATGAGACATGTCAGTGCAGGAATGATGTGAGCTTTAAGTGTTACCCAGCACACAGAGAGCAGTGGTTTCCAGGTAAAATGCAGGTAATGGTCCTCATGTTCTTCCTCCACAGCTTCTCTACCTCGGACGGGAATACCCCAAAGGAGGTGACTACTTCAGAGACCGTCTGAGAGCAGCGTTTGCTAAAAACAAGTCAGTCCAGGACCCGG
Source organism: Zenarchopterus dispar (assembly GCA_028564865.1). Taxonomy (NCBI): domain Eukaryota; kingdom Metazoa; phylum Chordata; class Actinopteri; order Beloniformes; family Zenarchopteridae; genus Zenarchopterus; species Zenarchopterus dispar. The sequence goes on from JAOWBL010027263.1 coordinate 18,416, forward strand.
AGCGAATCAAGGCCATGATCGCTCGAGGGGAGTTTGTAGCCCGAGAGCTGGAGGCGCTCTACTACCTGAGGAAGTACAGAGCCATGAAGAAACGCTACTACGACGAATGACACACTCGCACAGACTTTCAAGCATGAGCAATAAAAGATCACTTTATTTGTTTCAATGCACAACCAGCAGCAGCTTCAACGGGTCACTCCTGCTGAGCCCACCAGTGCTTAGAAAAACATGTAAATAATAAAAGTAGTAAAAATAAAAAGAGGAGTTGTTCTTCCTCGCATAAAAACACTGTCAGAGGTTTGGTGGGACCAGAGCTTCTCCATCAGCTAGGTTGGCCCTGCAGATGGGACAGGTGATGTTGTCCTGTCAGGAGGAAACCAGAGAGCATCAGTTAAAGTCCTAAACTATTCATTCACACAAAAAAAAATGTTTCAGGTTTTTTTGTTGTTGTTGTTGTTTAACAGAAGAAACAAACCCTACACAAGTCACTGCTGTAAAGTCTGGACTATATGCTCATACCTTCAACCAACGGTCAATACACTGAACATGGTAGTCATGGAAACAGGGCAGCATCCTCAGCTTCTCCCCATCAGTGTAATCACAGAAGCAGATCTGACACCTGCCAATCAAGTAGCATAGGTCCAAGGGTCAGAGATGTTTTCAAATGTCCCAGCGACAATGTGAGCAGCCAATGATGAGGCTCAGTTCTGCTGCCGGGATGATGCTCTTACTGGGTGTTCCCGGAGCTGGCGGTAGACTGGAATTTTTTGGTGGGAAACCTCTGGATTTCCCTACGGCTCAGTTTCTGGGACACAACTGCACCTTGACGCTCCTCAAACTCCAGAAGAGCCTGAATGATAACAAGGAGATCAACACTGCTGCATGGAAATAGTTAAAGAGCTGTATGTTCTCTTCAGCAGAAGGAATCAGTCCTGAAGTTTTAATCATCACTGCTAAGAAGGCCTGAACGGCTGCTACAGGTAGAAGCATCTCAGTGGAGTTAGCTCAGTGTTAAACTCTGCAGGGGCTGCTAAGCTCAGGATGACACGTACATGTGGATTCCTCCTCATCTTCCTCACCTCATAGTCATCTCCCTGAACGTCATCTGAAAAGTCAGGTAGTATGTTCCTTCTCCTGCTCCGACATCTCCTGCGCTGACTCATCAGATCTGTGATCAAAGACAAGGTGATTAAGCTTGATGGATGGACAGGTCAGGCTCAAGCCTGATCTGTTACTGACATCAAGATAAAATGTAGTCTTATTACAGAGTCTCTGGTGTCAAACCTAAATCAAATTAAATATAATTATGAGTAAATCAACAGTATCAAATTCTCAAAGCCTTGAATGAAAGCAACTGGACTTTCTTTTCTTTCTTTTTTAAACAATTGTCTGCATAAATATTAATAATACCATCATTTGGTAAAACCTTTTTCAGTGAGATGTATATATGTATAATCTTACAGCAGTTATATAGCAGATATTTTCTTAAGGTGTGAGGGTTTGTGCGAGAGTGACTGTGCCCTTCACCAGCCATCTTTGACCGTCTGATCCAATATAGTTTATTAACATTTGTACTCCTGATTGTGCCAGAGAGGACTAAAATCAATGATGTGAAAGATGAAAAGACAGATAGAAAGACATGACAGTGATGGATGAAGTGTGTGTACTGTGGCGACTGGTTTAGTGGACTTCCTTTTCTTGGTTCTTGAAGACTTTTCACCTTCTATCCAGAAGACCTCCTCGGTTCAAACTGACTGGTGGACAGTTTTGAGCTTATTAGCTATTGAAGCCCACTGTTAGTTGTTAAGATGATGAATCAATTTGAGAATGGTTGTGAAACTACATGAAGAGGCTTTCTGAATATAAGATAAAACATCTTCAAAAAACCAAGAAGACAGAGTTTACACCAACATATAACAATAAGAAATAACCAAAAACCTCTTGAACAGGTAGGTGTATTACCATCATCGATGCCCACCAGAGGAGAGACAGCAGCTAGGACCTGAGACATCCAGTTGGACTCCATGTAGTACTGCAGAGAGATCCACACAGTTACAGGGTTTCAACTTGAACCTGGATTTTGGTTTTACTTTTATCTAAGAGGTGGTTTCCCACCATCCCATGACTGCAGTCATCCGATTCAGTCGTGCTTAGTTGTGGTTTCATGCTTTCTTGAATTATTCTGAGTTTCTAGAGGATCATGGTGCAGAGAGAAAATTTCTCTAAAGTTCAGTGTTTTTAAATGTAATTATAAGTACTTTATTAATCCCCACAGGGGAAATTTATTATTGAAGCAGTTTTCATGATTTACATCTCTTCAAAAACTCATTGTAGAGGATTGTTGCTGTGGACAGAAAAGATCTCCTGTAGCGGTCTGAAGGATCTTTTTAAGGGCCTAGGTTCTTTAAGAAGTCTGTCCTTTTCTATAAAACAGCATCTGGGTTTTATCTCCACTCCACTCTGCTGTCCTGTGTTCTTGGTGTCCTGCAGCTTCATGTCTTCATGTCAAGAGCTTGAGTTTAGAAGCACTGCTGCTGATATCAAAACACTGAGATCATCTTCTCGCATCATGGTTTGGATCAGTCAGACTAAACATGACACTAGTTCTGGTTTTAAAGTGTGCCGTTTATAAATACCAAGCATGTCCACTTGTGTTAGTTCTGACTTTGTGAGACTGACCCAGGAGCAGGAACTGCAGATTTCCATGAATTTAAATTGGATTTGGTTTGGATTGGACAGTAGATTATAATGAACGTAACTGCTGAATGTAACTAAACTGAAGTGAAATCTCCACGTAAACTTGTGTAAAAAGAACTACGGTGAATAATTTGTGCTAATTTGGCATCAGTTTTCCAAGAATGTAAAAACATAAAAGGTGTGATTTTCACTTGGAAACCAGCCCTGAACCAGAACTGAAACGACTTCAGTTCAAAAACAATTAACACTAAACCCTCCCTCACACGTATGTGCTAGAAATGTTGACGATGAACTTTTCACACTTCAAGACGAGTGTCTGCCAATTAAACTGCAGCTACACAGCCAATGAAGTCGTGCACGAGGGTGGGACTGTTTCAACAGCCCGTGGCATAGTTGTGCAGCAAGCGGGAGGAAATTTGATCTCTTGGTTATGTTTTGACGAAGGTGCCACAGAAACACGGCGGCGCTGTTGCCTCAGCCTCCAATAACAGTCTGCATTTCTGGTGTGATGCTCTGACTCATCAAGCTGTGACTAAAATCCTTTTATTTGTCGTTTACAGTCAAAGACTTTTCTGCAGAACCACAAGTCTAAACAGATTTTATATTTTTGTATTTACCCTTAATATCTTGAATCCTTAAGACCGGCTTCACACCAGAGGATTTTAAAAGCAATTGCTTTGACTTCAAAAGCCAAGGAGGACAAACAAACCGTGCAGCATCACCAGCCGGATGTTAGGTACTTTTACAATTCACAAACATGCCAATGGCTGAAACAGAGCCAAACAATATACCTGTGGGCTCCCGTGTCTTTAAAATCACTTAAGATCTGAACAGCATCTCCTGTGTAGCCAGCATAACTCAGACAGTTGTCCAACAGTGATGACAACAATAAAGTTCTTCTCTTAGTAAGAATGTTGAGTGGGCTGCCTCACCCTGTGGTGACTCTGCTGCTGCTGCTGCTGCTGATGCTGCAGCTGCTGATGATAATGCTGCTGCAGCTGCTGCAGCTGCTGCTGATGTTGATGCTGCTGTTGCTGATAATGTTGTTGGTGTCTACTGTGCATCTCTTCTTGGTCAAACTGAGCCTGAATGACAGAAAACAGAAACTTTGGTCAGACTGAACAGGTGAAGTGTTTGTGTCTGAAGCTGCGGCTGAAGGCTTCTACCTGGAGGCTTCGAGCCAGCGCTTCATCTTCCTCCATTTGTAATGAGCGAACCACAGCCTCTTCATCATCACTGATGATGATCTGCTCCACAACTTCTGTAGAAGAAACAACCAAACAAAAACAGGGAATGCTAAAGTGGAGTACACACATAAAAAAGTAAGTAAAATGTAAAACAAAAAAAAAAAAAAGGCAGATGAAGAAAGGATAGATTTGCCCAAATAGTGGAAGTTCAGAAGTAGGTAAATGTATCCACACCTGATGAGGTCCCTCCTTCTTCCCCCTTCAACCATCTCCTCTCCTCTTCAGTCAGGAAGGACAGAGAGCCTGAACTAGACGCTGCTTCTGAAGGACCTGCTGAAGTTCTCATCTGAGGCGATCTCGTACCGAGGACTGAAACAGGTGTGAGGTAGGAGGTAGAGGTAGGTGATGATGAAGAGGAAGAAGAAGAAGAAGAGGAAGGAGTTTCTAGCCAGCTGCCCAAAGGCAGCGCTCTCAGAGAGGAAGCTGGAACGAAGCCAGCAGTCTGCTCAGCAAGCCGTCTGCGCTTGGATTTATGCGAAAACCCTCGTTCACCAATGGTGTGTTGCTGTAGTCCAGGAGAAGCATCAGCTGCCACCTGAGAACCAACAGAACTCCCATAAAACCACAACAAAGTACCAACCACAGCAAGAATACGTCGACGCTAACACGCAGCAACACAGTCACTCACAGGGTTCAAATGTTCCTCTGTGTTACGATGACATCTCCTCCGCTTTCCGAGCTGTGGACTGAGACACAAAGCCACACTTTACAACATGAGCAACCATTTCTTAGGCCACAAGAAGTCCAATGACTGTTATCAGAAAACTGGACAAATCTGAACTCCCCTCACATCAGTCATAAATCTTTGACTCAGTTAGCTCTCTGATTATTCCCATTAATCCCACTGAGTTCTCTCAAGCAGCGGAGTTATCTTCAAACTAATGTTCCTATGAAGATCAACAGATACTAGCACATTTATCGGGTTCATTATATAAATAAAGCGATGAAAGCAACTAAAATGGATTCTTTTCCTTCCCGAACTCTACAGTATCCGTCTCAGCCAGCAGCCACTGATGACCTGCACCGAAGCTTTTAACTGCGTCAAAGAAAGAATACTGATGCCTGAAAGTGGGGAAAATGCCTTGGTGACAGAGTTCAACTTATCAACAAAAAAACACAACAGACGCATAAAAGAAATACCTTCCTGTTTTGGTAACTTATGAAAACAACAGAACCAAAAGCAGTGAAGGAAAGTTTCCTCTACTGCTCACACACTTCTCTTTGGTAAGGGGAGGTGGGGGGAAACCAGTACAGACTCTGGTCCTATTTGTAAGAGTATGTTTAAGCAAAGAATGTGAAGGAAATAACTGGACAGCACCAGACAGAGGTGATACCTGGGGGTTTCTGGGACCATGATGGACAGATCAGGGTAGAGGACGTCCCCGGGCTCAAGGAGACATCCTCCGTTCAGACCTCCGGAGCTGTCCGGTTCTGAAGAGCAGGGACTCGCTGCTAGCCTTTCAGCCATGGCTCCCCTCCAGCACCGAAACACACCGGATCCCCCAAAAACGTCCGGTCAGCTGTAAGTAACGTTCACATCGACATATGAGCCTGTTACATGGAGGAGAAGAGGTTTTTTTAAAAAAAAGGTGTGCTTTTTTAAATCAGAAATAACGTCTAGCCCGGGTTTATATGGATAGCACTAAAAACATTCACAACAATGTAAAACGGAAAATAGTTCAATAAAAAGCTGCCGGCTGTAACGGAACCAGATTCAAAATTCTAGTCGTTAGCTCGGCTAACTGAAGTAGCTACAGCCACACAAACACGTCGAAACGATGAATCTTCGCCTCCGCATGAAATAAAGACATGATGCGCCTAACATCTGACAACTTCACCTGAATGCTGTAGTCTTCTTTCGTCCGTTTAAGGACGATCAGCTGCGGAAAAGGACGAAAGGGATTTTATTACAGACTACAACATATCGCAAACCGCTCTACACAATAAAGCAACGTCATTTCCGGTTTGGGAGACTTCCGGAAAAGTACCGAAAACTCCCTGCTTTACTTTCAGTTTTTATGTGACTAACAACAATAATAATAATAATAATCCACTGTGATGAAGACAGTAATGGAAATTAGAATAAAAACAAAACGTTACAAAAATACAAAAATTAAATATAAAACATAAAATGTTATAGAGCTCTGGAAAGCAAAATGAGAAGCAACCCGTTTCTCAGATTGTATCTTTCATAGATGTATGTATTGGTAAAACAAACAATTTAGTTTTATTTGTAATGAACTGTTAATATATCATCTGGATCCCAAATAAAATTATTTAGAACATGTATTTAAAGGAAATAACACCTCAGAATAACAAAAATGTAACATTGAAGAAATTGAATAATTAAATAAAAAAACAGCTCCCTCATCCTTTTTTTAAAAACAAAGTTCAGTTTAATGTTTTGATTAAACATCATTCAGAACTCAGTATTTGGAAAAACAACCTGGTCTGAATCACAACTGTTTTGGTGTATTCTCCATCACCTGTGGGGTAACAACATACGGCAATAATACATTACCTTTGGTAATTACCACTGTTTTCACTACGCAGACACACACACTGCAGGAGGAGAGTGTTGGTTACAGCAGGTGTTGTTTACCTCATGAGGTAAGATGTGATTCAGGTGATGATATAACAATCAATGAGATTTGTTTGGACAGAATCTTAACAGACACTATCACGGGATGGTAGTTATACTATCAAGAGTTGGTTACCAGTTACTTTATTGGCACACCCGATATACCCAACAAAGAGGCCAAAGAGTGTGTAAAGATCAAAAATATAATTTCAAAAGCTATCTAAAAAGTTTACTAAGAAGCTGTGAGCAAAGCATTTTAAGTGCAAGGGAAAATATTCAAATATCCATGGACAAAATTGTTATTACCCTTTCTATTACTGAAGGAAAAGTCCAAAATAGTCACTTAAATACTTTGTAATAAAAAAAAAAAAAACCAAACTTAATACCAATTTCCCAGGAAGTGTCTACTGAAAATCTGACATCGCTTTTGAATTGTGGTTCAACCATTTAAAAAAGAAACTAATGAAACTGGTCTGGACAAATTAGTTGGTACTGCTAGAAAAGATTGAAAAGATCTTTTTTACCATAGTGAAAACAAGTGAAAGTAAATGTGTCCTGCAACTGGCAACACAAATGTCTTTAATCTTGGAGTTTGTCAGTCTGACTGTTTGAAAGGTAAAAAGTCATCACTCTGCTGTTTGCAAAAATGAAGCATTCAAAGAAAGGAACACTGCCTTTAATGGGAATTGTATGTACATATGAGCCAGCCTCAATTTCAGTAAATACAGAGTATCTTTCTGTAATATAAACACATTTAATTCTAATTTCTCTCTAACAGTAACAATAAGCAATAAATAACAGTAATAATGAGAATAATAAGAGTAATTAAATACATAAATAATACATGAATAGTAATAATAGTAATAATAAACAGCTGGAACAGTTGCTATAGTAACAGCAGCCTAGAACAGCATGGTTTGTAGTGACTTGCGGACAGTGGCCATCTCCTGCTGCTGCTGTGTAAACACAAATGACATGACCAAATATCACACTGTTGACAGTACTACATATGTACATATGAGTACAATATGTTAGTATTGTTTACAGAAAAAAAATCTTCCTTTGAATTCCCACAAACCCTCGGGTTCCTGCATCATTTATTCATGTATGTCTTCAGTACCATTTATTTAGCGTCATTCAGTTCGACTCATTTCTTTCATAAAGTTTCTTTAATGTTTGTATTAAAATTATCATCAAAGCAAAAAACATTAACATTATAGTGTGCAACAATAGCAAGGAGTTATTAGAAAAATTACTATAATAATAATAATAATTAATATTTTACCTTGATATCTATTTATATTGCTACAATAAATCCCTCTTTGATAATGAATAAATGATTTACATAAATGTAAAAAATAAAAATAAACTGATTAAATGAATTTTTGATAGCAAAAGACAAAAAACAAGAATTAATATCAGTGTGGGCTTTCCCAGATGCTAATTATAGATTTTAAAAAATGAACTAATAACTGTGGAAATCAATTTGATCCTTTATCATAAACATGTAATTCAGTATATTAATATAGATGTAGCTGTTATTAGACCCTTGGAGGATTGTTGTGATGGTTGCCATCTAAACTTGATCACTAGATGTCACTAATTGTGTCACACTTTTACTTTTATGTACTCAGAGATCACAGCTGATCTCAGGATTAGGTAATTCAACCCCACTCCCAAAATGATGGGACACAGTGTAAAATGTAAATACAAATAAATTAATTAATTAGTTAATTAATTTAAAAAAAATCTCAAACCATAATTTTATTCACAAAATAAGAAGGAAAATATAAGATGTTGAAAGCAAGACATTTTATAATTTGATGAAAATAGCACATTTTGAGTTTGAAAAAATAACCCTTAAATAGCCCTCTTAAATAGCCCCGGTTTCTCAAAAGTAAAGATGGGCAGAGTTTCAGTAATGAACATAAAAACTGTAAAACTGCACTCTTTATATATTTCATAACTTTCAGAAAATTACAGTGCAGTTTTATTGTAGATACAATGAGATTTCTAAATCATTGCATTATATATGTATTTACATTTTACACAGCATTAAAACTTTTTTGGAACCAGAGATTCACATAAAGGGACAGAAGACTTGGCCAATCTTTATTCACCTGAGAATTATACAATGTTTTCCAAAAGACTTAAAAGTCATCTGTCAAACATCCTGTTCACTGTAACATATATTTTGTGAAATACTCTAAATATTCAAAAACAGTAACAGTGTTGTTTCCTCCCTCTGATTTTCTATTTGTTGCAAAAGTGTAGTCATTGATGTAAAAGCTACATTCCTTAAGCAACAGCCCACAGAGGATATGTCACTTGATAAGTTACTTAAGCTGTTTATCAAGAAAAGAAAAACACAATAAGCTGCAGAGCTTGATTCTAGCATGATTTGACATTGACTGAACTCACTGTGTCCATGAGGATCTTCTTTTGCAAGGTGGCCATTTCCTTCTTCAGCTCTTGTTGTACCCCCAGCAGGAAGGTCTCATGGCTCTTCTCCATGTCCTCCATGTTCTGGAGGAAACACAGTCAACAACTTGAGTATCACTTTAACTTTAAGTTTTAAGGTGTCAGAGCTCAGTTACAAACTGTACAGGTTATAGAATATTTACTCTCTTAAAGAATCATCTGTAAAACAACAGGTGGAGATATATCTAAAAACATTTTAATACTGTGGTAGGTGTGCACACACGGTTCAAGCTGTTCATCCATGACTGGATCACCCCACCCAGGATCTATGACATCACCAGATCGGAACTTCCTCAGTTTAAAACAGCTACACTTTCATAGAAAACTTCATCTCAAGAAAATGTTGAAAGAAAAACTTAAGGGAACTGAAATGATTTTGGCAAACAGCGGATGTGATGGTCACAACATGCATGTCAAAAACATTAGCTGAGTTAACAAAGGACAAACAAACAAACAATAGACAGAGATGTGGAACAGGATCGGGCAAGTCTGAAGAACAGTGAAGGAGTTTTTCAGGCACCTCTAGAGGAAGACATCACGCATCAACGTAAAGCTCACAAATAAAGTCATACAGGGATTATAAGAACAAACCATGGTCACAGGTTTCAACTGCATGATTGTTTAAGTTTTTTACAAGGCTGTTTGAGTTTCAGAAATCAGAACAGCGGAGCAGTACTTTTTTCTTCATACTTTCATTAGGGTTGTCCTTGAGTAAAACACAAAGTAAAAATAATTTCCCATGGAAAAAAATTATAACAAAAAAATTGCCTACAATGAACACATCTGCTAATAAAGAAATTCAGATCAAGCCTGTAAGATGACAAACTAACTGTGGGTTTGATTCAATAAGATGATGATTATCAGGTTGCTGCTCATATGGGTAAGCGCCTTACCTTCACAAACTGCTCATACAGCTCTTTGACAGTTTTCAGCTTCTGGTTCTGCACAAGCCTGGCCTGCTGCAAGATCTTCTGCTGCTGCCGGAACAGATTCTGTGATCACAAGGAGAAAAATGTAACATGTTTATCTGATCTTAATTCTTAACAGCAGTTTGTCTGCAACTAACATTTACATTGGTCACTGACTAATCTGTTGATTATTAGTAGGCAATTCCTTCTGTCATGCCCTCCAGGTGCTTTGCTGCAGTATCACAGAGAAATGACAGCTGTGTACGCCTTTAGGTTCTTAGTATTTTTTTGTGAGCTACATGTACATGCTGAGCAGTAAAATGATCTAACTGACCAACAAGAAAAGTGAACTGACATTAAGTTTCTCCTCCTGCTCCTCAGCTCGCTGCGCTTCAATGTCCAACTGCTGCAGCACAGAGGACACCTGGTCAGAGTACTGCTGAGTCATCTTCTTCCTACAAGTGCACATTTTTAAGTCAGCATAAGGACAAATATATCAAAACAAAGCCAGAAATGTCAGTCAACAAAAAATGTATTTTTTCTTTCTATATATATTTGTCACTCATTAACAGTTCATTTGTTTTTCTCTGAGCCTTGCTGAAGTTAATGAAACAGAAACCTCTGGCCATGATAGTTATTCCACAGCTGCTCCAGTTTGTGCTGACTTCCCTTCATGTAGTTCTTTGTCAGGATCTCAAGGCGTTTCTTCTTAGCCTGCATCCCCTTGCTGATATCAGCTGGAAGCACAACAAAGACAGTTGTATTCTGGTACACTGAAGAGCTGACTTACTTTAGTATTCACTTCTGTAGAAAATGTTTTTTACCCCCAAACTTTTCCAACATGGACTGGACCTCATTTCTAGATGTATGAAAAGACAAAAAGTTATTGTCACACTCAGCTAAATTAGCCAAGATTATTTACATCTACACAGACTGGCCAAATGTCACATACTACCTTCTTAAAACACCTTCAGCTTTGATTACAGCATGCATTAAATAGCTTCTTTTACATTTGTTTTACTAGAGATACTCTGAACAGCATACATTCGTTATTACAGAGTAATGAGAATAACCTCACGAAATGAGACATTTATTTCCATCTAGAGGACTGTTTTCTTTTCAAGATATTTTAATACTGACACTTTGAGTCAAACCACTAGTCATCACATCTCAACGATCTTCAGTGTGGTTAAGTTTTGGACTCTGTGGCCAACCTAAGTGCGAAAATGTTGTCTCATGCTTCCTAAACCACTCTTTCACAACTAGACCCCAATGAATCCTGACATTGTCATCTTGGAAACTTGTTGCAACAAGGCAAAAAGAAAAAGAAACTATGGAAAACCTGGTCATTCAGCATATTTAAAGTAGTCATATGGTCTCTTTTTGTTTAAAAACATTATATAGCCAAATATATATACTTTATCAAATGAAGCAAACCCAATTAACTTTGTACCCAAAAACAAGCACAGTTGGTACTAGGCATGATGGGTACATCTTTTCATCCACAGCTTCCGTTATGCCGATGCACCATCGTTCTTTAAAAGAGTAAATCTGGATTCATGAAACCATATGACTTTTTTTTTCCAATGTTTAACAGTCAAATCTTTATGCTCCCTAATAAATGGACTAATTTTTTCGATTATCCTCTCTGGTAAGTTGTTTTCTTGAGCCGTTTCTTCCCAACTGCTTAAGCTCAATTCTTACTGTGTGTGGAAATACTGTTACTTTTACTATTCAAAAATACCCTAAACTAAATTTAAATAGCTCAAGTGATCTCTGGTCAGCATCATTTCCATTTTTTTTTTTCTTTCACACTGCATTTTGTCTTGTAAGACATTGGCTAATGACTCTCACTTTAGGTTTTATTATTTCACTGTACAGTTCTGGACACATTTCTTGGTTTTAAATCAGAGTTAACTGTATCCCTTCAGGTTTTTGAGTGTTGGTTGGGTTACAATGAAGGGTGCAAAGTAAACAATTAAAAAGAGACTGTACCCAACGGCACAGGAAACCCCATCATCATCATCAAAGGAGGCAGCTGGTCTCTTCTTTCCAGCTTTGTCCAGGACTGGAGTTTCACCTTAGGAGAGCAAGTCATCAAAATTTAAAGTTAGCATGTGGAAAGCAGCTGGCAAACATGGCTATAACCCAGAATAGCAAACATACCGTGTCTAACTTCGTCCTCAGAGCCGCTTTGCTCTTCCTTCTCGTCTTCGTGAGTAAAATCGTAAACATTTTTGTCAGGTTTTTCCTTTAATTGCTTTTTCTTCATTTGTTTTCTCCCTGTTGACATTTTCCAAACCTGTTGTGGACAAAGACAGTTCGCTACCTAAAGCAGACGCAGCTGTTCAATCAAACGTTTACATTTAAAGAAGTTGTGTATGTTAAAATTAAAAGAAGGATACAAATAAAATAAAGCAAACGATAAAGCGTGGTTAAAATTGAACAGACCTCTATCCTGGATTCTGGACTTTTGTGAGTTAGCTGATGAACACAATTTGACTTTGGTTGCTAACTGGTTGAATCCGGTTGAACTTCCCGCCACAAAAAGTGTAACGTCGACTTTTGGCTCCTCGACAAAAAAAATAAAAAATGAAAAAAATGTCCGGCCTCGCGCACCAGAAAGCACGAACAAAGTCACTGCACTAAATACTGTACAAAAAAATAAACGGTTTGCGTGTGTGTGTGTGTGTGTGTGTGTGTGTGTGTGTGTGTGTGTGTGTGTGTGTGTGTGTGTGTGTGTGTGTGTG